>CACVCL010020497.1:0-82725 GCA_902729485.2 Mus minutoides | reverse complement strand
ATATATATATATATATATATATATATATATATATATATATATATATATATATATGTCTGTGTGTGTGTGTGTGTGTGTGTGTGTGTGTGTATTACTGTTCTTGCTGTGGCTATTGCTATTGCCGCTGCTGTTACTGTTCTTTCTGTTGATATATAATATATATATATATCATTATATATATGTGTGTGTGTGTGTGTATATTTTATATGACTGCACATAAGTTTGCTTATCCCAGCATCACCATGCATGAGAGCAAATTGCTTTGACATTTTGGTAGTTTTGATGTCGCTAGCTGACTAGAATTTGCCATTCCCGTGGCAATCTTGGGACTATAATTATTTGTTTGTTGCAGAGAGAAATGTCATTTGTGGTACATGATTGTTTTTAATTATATTTTTTGTTTTAAATTTTTTCTTTTTCTGAAGAACAAATTTTAGAAGATTCAATATTTCATCTTGCTTAGTCCTGTCCTCTAGAATCCAGAATAATGTCTGGTGGCATCTGATAGAGATGGGGAAATGGATACGTTTATGCACAACTGTGTACAGCTGTGAGCTGAGGCATGGGAAGAGAGGAAGGTGCTGCTTCTGTTACTGTTGTTGCTGCTGCTGTTTCTGCTGCTGCTGTTGTTCTTGCTGCTGTTCTTTCTATTGTTGTTACTGTTGCTGCTGCTGCTGTTGTTGCTGCTGCTGCTCTTGCTGCTGTTCTTGCTATAGTTGTTACTGTTGCTGCTGCTGTTGTTCTTGCTGTCACTGTTACTGTTTTTGCTGTTGCTGTTGTTATTGCTGTTGCTGCTGCTTCTGGAATCTCAGGTGATCTGCACTGAATGCACTTCTCAATACCACTCCCTACAACTCAGTGCTAAAGTTGTATTTGTGGGAAATGGTTTATCAAACAATTCAGAGGAGTGGATAGTTTCACAATCTGATGAAAGTCTCTCAAAAGTTCAGCAGACCCAAATACTCTTTGCTGGGATGGTTTGAATGAGAGATGTCCTCCACAGGCTCATGTGTTTGAATACTTGCTGATTTGGAAAGTTCTGGGACTTTTATGAGGTGGGTCTTTGTTGGGGGAAGTATGTCAAAGACTTTGAATCTTTAAATGTTTTGGGCCTGATCCCCCATCTCTTTCCCTCACTCCCTCACTCCCTCCCTCCCTCCACATGCCCCCCTCTTTCTCTTCCTGCCCTTGCTTCTTCATGTATGTGGATAAATTGTAATCATTCAGTTCCCTGTGCCTGTCACTATGCCTTTCCTGCTTGTTGCTATGTCTCCCACACCATGACTCTGTACATGTGGAACTGTAAGCTAAAAAAAGTCCTTCTACCCAAGATGTCTCTTGTCACCTTATTTGAGAACATTGACAGAAAAGCACCTAGAACATTTAGTTTCTGGATTTCATGACTGCCACCACCATTTGTAGTAATTTTCCTTTTAATCATTTTTAAACCATTTTATTACTTTTTAAATATGCACATAAAATGTGCATATAAAATGGATATGTGCATGTGGGGGGTGTATGGGCATTCTATGGCACACGTGTAGAGGTCAGAGGGTAACCTCTGGTATAAGTCCTTACCTTCCCCTCTATTTATGGTCTTGTTTACTGTGGCATACATGAGGCCTGTGAGCTTCCAGGGATACAATTCTCCTGTCTTCCATCTCATTGTAGAGGCAATAGGGTTACAGACATGTGCAATGGCACCCAGTTTCCTTGGGTTCTGGGAATCTGAGCTCCTGTCTTCTCATTTGTGCAGCAAGCAGGTTATCCACCCACAGATCCATCTCCTGAGCCCTTAGTTACAGCTCACAGATGTGCGGTGGACAGATGGCTTCTAGTCTGCAAACCCATAGTTTGCCCTTGGAAGTAGGAGGGAGTGTTGCTCTCAGAAGGACATAACTTTATGGCACATAGGGCATACACAAACTTTGTTGTGTTCCAAGCAATGACTAACATTTTGAATGCCAACTTGAACTGAAGTTGTCCACAGAACAAGAATTAAAGAAACCTCCTCAAAAGTCCACATTTAGAACATAATCTGACGTAGCACATTAACTCTTTTTTCTATTTGATTCTTAACTGATGCTTACAGCTGTTTGGATATAGGAATGGCATTTCATTTATGTAGCATTCCTCATCCTAGAAGCATTGGCTACTACTAATAAAGAGATCTTCAGTATCTGTCTGTGGTCAGAGGGCTAAGATGTCTGTAGTGCTGTCGGTTGCCATGCTACACCATGTTGACTAAGACAGTCAGGTGACTACATAGAGGAAAGAAGCCAAGATATCTCTTATCACCAGGGAGCTGCTGGCAAATGGCTGGCTTCTCCTGAAACTCGGTGGTAACTTCACTGAGCACTTCACAAGGACTTTCTCCTTCTGTAACCTCCTCTCAGATGCAGTCTACTACTCTATGTGCATTGTGTGTGGTAAATGTAAGTGTATATAAGTATCCTTGAGGGTGGACACACATAGAGGTACAGATTTGGAGGTCAGAGATCAACAGAATGTCTTTCTCAACTGTTCTCCAGCTTAACTTTTGAGACAGAGTGTGTCACTGAACCTGGAGCTCAATGATTGCCTAGACTGGGTAGGCAATGAGCTCCTGACTCCCGTAACCCTCTTACCTCTACCCACCCCACCTACCCCCATAGCCCTCCTTCCACACTGGAGTTCATGTCCTGTGCCTCCACACCTGGCTTTTAAAACATAGGTACTGGGACCCAAACTCAAGTCCACACGGTTGTGTGACAATCACATCAGGGATTGAGCCATCTCCCCCAACTCTGCTCACTCCCATTTATATCCAGTATCCTAATGAAGGCAACAGTTGACATCCCTATTTCTCCATAGCCCACGTGTTCATACAAACAACACACTAAAAGGCCTTGCTCCTCAGATAACAGCCGAATACCAGTGAACACTAACACAGTGCTTACACAGCTGCTCTTCCCACTTCACAAGTAAGCGAGTTTGAGTTTGAGTACCAACAAGGGCCACACCATTGTGCAGTTCTGACCTTGATCCCATTTATGTTTTGCTGTGTGCACTGAGAGGCCTTGGCCTTTTTTTTCCCTCTCACACTTGTGAGGTGAAACAAGTTTCTTTCTCCAGAAACTTTTCTTTTCAAGCCAGTCATTTTTAAAGTTTTCCTACATTAATTATATAATCCTTCATTTCTTATTGCTTGTCACATACACCCACAATTTACAAAAAACACCCATCTTCCATCTAAAAAGCCCCAATATTTGGCTAGTCTTCTAGGCTGGATGGCATATCCTTCTACTTTCTAGATTTTTATTATGGGGCTAGCAATCTTACTACATTTTCTCTATAACAGGAAACCATCAAAGCTACACTGCTGCTCTCTATGTTAGAGCATTCATGCAGACCTCACATATTCCATAGCCTCTCTGTCACTCGGCAGTGCTTTAATTCCAGCACAGCATGTCTGCATTCCTAGTGGACCACAAGATAAAATTCTTTTAAGAACTCTCAACATCATATGTTCTTAGAAGCAGTGAGGTTTGTGTAACTGCTGTCTCATTGCAGAGATATAGAGATGGCCCCGGGTGCGTAACAGCTAAAACACTCATCAGTTTAAGTCTTTTCATGCAAGCATGCCTTTAAATCCAGCCACTTAGAGGCTAAAGCAAGTAACTGCTCCAGAGACCTGTAGAGGGCAGTGTTGGCGTGCATTCTGTACTGCGTTCCACATTCTCACAACCCAGGCATCCAAAGAAATGGAACATCTCAGTGAGTCCAGTTATCTTAGTAAGGATATCTAGTTTATTACCCCTACCTTTAAGTATCTTACAACATATTTACAACACCATTCCTTTAACAAATATCCTCTCCACTTCCTCGAGCACCGTTTGTATAGTCTATTGTAGTCTGATTTTTTTTTAAAAAAACACTAAAAATGGTTCTGTTTTAAACTAAACTCTAGCTTTGAGTGGTGCTCAATCCTGGGCTACTGTAAGGTCATGACATAGCTGGTTCTGTTTTTCTTTTTTGTTTGCTGTGTCCTTGATGCTTCGCTTTTCTCAGTCCAGACACAAAAAAGTAGTTGCTGAGATCGCCTCACAGACATTTTATTTTTCTTTTAGGAGATGTGCATTAGATCCATTGTGCTTGGAAAAAAATCAAATATTGTCATGATTTGAAATCAAAGCGAAACTCAAACTCGTGGTAAGACCTAGCAAAGTCAAAATGCTTATAATAGAGGTGGATTTGCTTGTTGCTTCAGGCATGTCATTGAAAGCAGAAGGACAGTTTTTAATGCTGAGCAGGATGGATTTAAGTGAGGGGAAGCCACAGCTATGACATGGCCACTTGTACCCACCGGCAAAGAGGCTCAACCTTGATCTGATCAGATGGAAACAAGGTTTGTGAAGACTATCATTCCTGTATTTTCAAAGAAATAGCCCAATAATCCGAGTGCTGTCCCAAACCAGGTCATTTCCTAGCAGAGAGTAGCTTACCCACTCTACAGTTCAGAGAGATGTTAGGACACAGCCGGATGGTTTTTTAAAATAAAGTTTTATAAGGGATAAAGAAGAACAGTCAAAACAAATATCACAAGAAAAAATGCAGCTCTTGAAATTGGATGGTTCAGGAACTGATTAGTGGATCTATAGGATGACTGGATGGCTCAAGAATTTATTAGTGGATCTACAGGATGGCTGGATGGCTTGAGAACTGATTAGTAGGTCTACAGGATGGGTGAATCATGAACTGATTAGTGAATCTACAGGATGTCTGAATGGCTTGAGAACTGATTAGTGGGTATAGAGGATGGATGGCTCAGAACAGATTAGTGGGTCTACAGGATAGATGGCTCAGGAACCGATTAGTAGGTCTACAGGAGGGATGGCTGAATCTGAAGCACAGAAGATAGGGAGTGTGGGGCTGCATTACAGAGATTAGGATCTGAATCACTAAGGGGAAACTCTTGACAAAGTGGGTGTTCTAGGACAGCCTGTCTATTCCTGCAAACTGGGCACCTGATTGTTAATCCCCTAATTTGACCACTTGAGCAACATACACAGTGCAAACCCAACAGCACGTATATCACTGCTCCAGCTGTACCCTTTCAACCACCCTGGAAAATCTCCAAGACTATAGGAAGACAAAACAAGCCCACAAAACTACCCTAGGTTTCCCTTGCAAGCTAATGTGTCTTTTACACGTGATTGTGTCCATTTGTTGGTTTGTTGATTTTCTAAGACTCTCAGTCTCCAAGGGAAGGATCTGCATTTGGGAAAGTCAGTATCAGAGTATCAAGCCTTGAAGCTGGCTAGGCATTGGGATAAGCTATGGAATTGATGGGAAATATCCTTCTAAACTACTACTTCAGAATGCTGCTTCAGAGAGCAGCCCGGCATGTTTTACACTTACACGGGTGTTCTGCCGCCAGCTAGATCATTATTCAGATATTCATGGCAACAGCAACTCTGTTTTAATCACTTCCCATGGTTTCCATATCAGGTAATATGCTAACAGGTACCAAATAAACACTTAACATGTTTAAGCCTCTCCCCCTTTCTCCTTTTACTGGAAACTGCGATACTTTAATTGATTATGACAGCTCTTTTACTAAAATGGTACCTTATTTTAAACTCACACCCACATTTAAGCATGGTGTGGAATTAATGGAAAATACTCTCTGTCTGCTGTTTAATGGTTACCTTTAAATATATATTCTGCATCAGCTGACTAATTCTTCTGGTGATTATTATGCTTATTAAGAAAAATATCATCTTGAGTGATGTAACCCAGCCACAAAAGAATACACATGATATGTCCTCACTGGTAAGTGGATATTAGCCCCAAAGCTCAGAATACCCATGATACAATTCAACATGTGCAGGCCTCTTGTCTTACAAGTTGTTCTGCTGTTCCATTCGTCAAGTATGTCAATGACACAAACAACTGTGGGGTTTGCTCCTAACAACAGGGGGCAAAGAGTTGTGAAAAGAGCCACTCAATTAGCTATTCATCTTCAAATAACTCATCCTTTCACAATATTAGAGTGTCACTCAACAACTAATAAGCTAACTATGTATTCTTATGTATTTGGGTTCTGGGAGTATTATTTTTATTATTTATGTGACTGATCTCTTGTCAATTTCATGCCCAGACAAGGTAAGGATATGACTGAGACTAAAATTGGAATTCCAAAAATTCATATAGTCAGGGATCATAAGATTTGAAGCCAAACAAATAGCTTTTCTAAGTCACATAAGCTAGTGACTTGGCTCTCTGGGATTGAAGTGTGATACCAAATATGATTAAATTTCTTACTAGCAGAGATGTGTTCTGGTACTATGTCGTATTTTCCAGCCTGGATGGCTTTATATTGCAATTTACATTGTTGTCTGCCTTTTGTTTCCAATTGTTCCTTAATTAACTTACATTTCAAAACCATTCACGATTGCTCAGGGACCACTCATTTTAATTGATGTGCAGAATTCCCCAACATGCACTGGATCTTTACATAAGCAGCAGTTACTCATGACTATGGTCTCAGGCATCATCTAAATCGTGGGGTTTACAACATTTTATTAATTTAGGTGTCCCATGAAGAATTTGAGAGATTTTTTTTGCCATAACTATCTATATTTTAACAAGTTTAAGAAACGTGCTTATGAGACGAAAGGATGGACCATCCAGAGACTGCCCCACCTGGGGATTCATCCCATAATCAGCCGCTAAACTCAGACACTATTGCAAAAACCAGCAAGATTTTGCTGAAAGGGCCCTGATATACCTGTCTCTTTTGAGGCTATGCCAGTGCCTGCCAAACACAGAAGTGGATGCTCACAGTCAGCTATTGGATGGAACACAGGGTTCATAGTGGAGGAGCCAGAGAAAGTACCCAAGGAGCTAAAAGGGTCTGCAACCCTATAGGTGGAACAACAATATGAATTAACCAGTACCCACAGAGCTCCCGTCTCTAGCCGCATATGTAGCAGAAGATGGCCTAGTCAGCCATCATTGGGGAGAGAGGCCCCTTGGTCTTGCAAACTTTATATGCCCCAGTACAAGGGAACACCAGGGCCAAGGAGTGGGAGTGGGTGGGTAGGGGACAGGGGAGGGTATGGGTGACTTTCAGGATAGCATTTGAAATGAAAATGAAGAAAATACCTAATAAAAAATTGGAAAAAAAAAAAGAAATGTGCTTAAAAGCCACAAAGGTGGCTATTTGTTCATAAGTGATAAAGACACACAATAAAATTAAAACACTATTTCTGCCCTCTAAGCACTGTATGATATGGTTTACAGTAATACCACCCTAGATGCACTGATCTCCTCTGAGCTCTGAGCAAAGCAGGCTTGTACCTGGTTAGTACCAGGATCAAGAAATAGATATCCAGCAAGCGACATGGAAAGGGCTTGAAAGAACTCATTATAAAGACAACTTTACCAGACAACATTGCACACTCCAGGATCACACAAAGCAGGGCTGAACCTGGTCCTAGAAATGCAGCTCACTCATTCTTATTCTCAGCGTCCACTGCTACAAATTGAAATTAATTAAAGAATCTACCCAAATGGCATAAGGACCTCTGCAACCTGGAACAGCTAAGATCTCTTGCCTTTCTCGGACCAGTAAGTTTTGTGAGGCCATGCAAAGTATCTGCCATGTTATATGTTTTTTTTAATTGATTTATTTTTTACACTCCATATTCCATTCCCCACCCCATCTCGATCCACCCTCTGACTGCTCCCCCATCCCACACCTTCTCCCCACACCCCCTGTCTCCACATGGATGCCCCTACCCCCCACCCCACCTGACCTCTAAATTCCCTGGGGCCTCCATTCTCTTGAAGGTTAGGAGCATCATCTCTGGATGAACACACACCTGGAAGCCCTTTACTGTATGTGTGTTGGGGGCCTCATATCAGCTGGTGTATGCTGACTGTTCAGTGGTCCAGAGTTTGAGACATCTTGGGGTCCAGATTAATTGAGACTGCTGGTCCTCCTACAGGATCACCCTTCTCCTCAGCTTCTTTCTGCCTTCCCTAATTCAACAACAGGGGTCAGCTGCTTCTGTCCAAATATCTGCATCTGACTCTTTCATTCTCCTCCTGTTGGGTCTTTCTGGGGGCATTAATACCCAAGGAAGATGACCAACAACCAGTTACTGCTTCTTTTATGTTTCCCAAATTGTAATTCAATTCCCAGATTTAAATTCACTAAGAGATTATGTTCATGAGTGCTTGAATGACCAGCTATTACTGTTTTCATTTCTATATTCTAGACATGGATGACATTTGACAAAGGCAGTTTAAATCTGAATTTAAAACCAAAAATTTTAGATCTGTGAGAATGGAGTCAGTACAATATGCTCCTCATTTGTGTAAAAGTTAGTTTTGTTCAAAATTGCTCAGAAGAGGAAGAGCTGTGTTAGGAAGTTTTGTGGACAGAATACACATTCCTAATTTCATAGTTGAGCACTCTTCCACTCTCTCTTTGCATTCTTTTCATTTTGCTGGTTGTGGTAGAAGGAAGGCTACAGCCATGCAGCCCTCTGTGATAGGGGCCTACACAGAGCGAGCAGCAGGAGTGCTGACACCCTGAGACTCCTGATGCTCGCTCTTCCCTCCTGTGTGTTCTGTGACAGACACAGCATCACCCTGTTTATTTCTATTACTTAATTCCCACCACCCTCAGCAGGTTTTTTTTTTTTTTTTTACACACGATGAAGTTAGCGGTGGTTCTCAACCTTCCTAATGCTGCGACCCTCTATTACAGATTCTCAGGTTGCAGTGACTCTGAACTATAAAACGACCTTTGTGCTGCTCCACAACTATAATGTAGCTGCTGTCATGAACCATAAGTATCTTTGTTTTCCGATGGTCTTAGACGACCCATGTGAAAGCTGTTCTAAGAACTTCCCAAAGATCACGACACCCATGAGCAGGCAACATGGCATTTGAATCCAAACTATTATTATTTAAGTTGGCTTGTTTAAGATGAAAAGAAATTAAATGAAAGGAAAATAAAAAAAATTCTCCTCCTATGAAAGAATTGCTGGTATCATCTGACAACTTCATAGAATATTCCCCAACTTGAAATGGTTTGTTTGAGCAATTCTCAGTTTCACTGGGATGCAGCGGCCATGTGCCTTGAACAGAAACTGTGATGAAAATCAATGAGCCTGGTCTCCCTTAACTCCCCAAGAAGGCTGGCCTGATGTTCAGACTGAGGCAGGCTACACTGACAGGTACATGGCTGCAGTACACTCAGGAGTTTGTTAATGTTCCACAAACAAATACACAAAAAAATGATGGAAACATTTAAGGGAAAATCACTTTGAGTGTCTAACCAAAGGAAGCTACATTACACAGAGCTCAAGAGAAAGGAGACCAGTTATCCTTGAGCAAGATACTGAACCAACTTCACACACCATCTCTGCTGTTGAAAGAAGTATCGCTGTGGTGGCTCAAGTTTCTTAATGTCCACTTGAATCTGCTAAAATTAGTGTAGTTTTGAAAAAGTACAGTTCCTTTACAAAGCTGTCTTATAGAAATCTCAGAAAGGTTAAAACTAGTCGTGAATTAACTTCCACTTTCCTATTCACGTCAAAATAGTTTTAGGTTTTGTGTTTTATCAACATTATTGAGATGTGTACTGTGAGTATAACTTGCCCACTTAAGGTATGAAATTAAAAGATCTTTAGTATTTTCAGACATGTACAGACGTAACCAACACAAAGTTTAGGATACGCCCTCCATCCCCCAAAGCAAACGTTCTACCAACTAGCCACCATTGTCCACTTTAACTAAGCACCAAGCATCTAACCTTCAGTGAATTATTTTTCTCATTCTAAAGATTCTGTATACGAGTCATAATGCTATAGGGGGTATTGGTGACTATCTTTGTTTATGCCACATAATGTTTTAAGAATCAATCGTGCTACAGTTTCATATGTTGTCTTCATTTTGGATGTATAATATGAGATGTACTGACAAATGCTTTGTTTATTCATTCATCGCTGCCCATGAACCCCAGATGTTCATAGATTTTAAGTTTTTAAGGAGATTTCCTCCCCTGACAAAGTCAACTGAAGGCAGCACAAGACCAGGCATGTCTCTTTAAAGAGCCTAATTCTTTCATTTTCAATGATTCTCTTCTCAACTACCCACCATCTACTTTAGCCCCAGGGTGAATGGATGCCCAGTCTCTATGCTATTAAGCTCTCCAAGATGAAAGGTAAATTTGGAGACCACGACACACCTGGATTTCTGTTGACTGATTTTCTTATCATGTCTTCTCCTCGTGTCTAGCTTGTATCTGGAAGGTCATTTTGAATGAATTTGAACTAAGTCTCTAGCTGCATACAACCCTCAATGCTGTCCCTTCACACTTAGCATGCACAGCTACCTCCATGTCAAACCCCAGCATCCTGCAGAGACCACCCTTCCTCCTCTTGCTGTCCTCCTCTGTGTCTCCCAGTCATATTTGCTTATTTTGACTCCAAATGCTCCAACATTTTTCAGAGAGAAGAATTTCATGACATGTCAGTAATTATAATGCTCTGACACTGACACGTGTTTGTTATTGTTTGTTGTGTATTTTGATTTGTTGATTTTTTTTTACTACCTGTCTCAGTTAGGATTTCACTGCTGTGAACAGACACTATGACCCAGGCAACTCTTATAAGGACAATATTTAATTGGGGCTGGCTTACAAGTCCTTATGGTAGAACACATTCATCCTTCAAAACATTTTAGCCACACCTAAAACTACAGACACTTATCCACGCTGAGGTGTTTGACCTCTACCGTCTGTGCTGTGTCTTTGTGTTCTAGATTCATGTATGTTACAGTTGTCAAAGATGCCAAGCAGTTATTTCACTGTTTTCTTTCTTAAAAATTAAACAGTGAGCATTACCTTTGGAACCCGTTTCAAGCAAGTAGCCCTTCCAAAAGTAGACCATCCAACTCTTCTCATGGGAGACATGTTTAAATCCCAATGAGATGTGCAGACAAAGATTCTATACTCCTTCTCAATTTGTACTATTTGCAGCCAGAGATAAAACTTGATTTTATCAGGTAACTCTTAGAAACTACTCTTCAATATATAGTTGGCAAAGGACTCCTTGAGATCCGTTTTGCTCAAAGGGTAGCTCTGTCTCTTGCTTCAGCAATACATCGTGTTTCTGGAGCCTCAGCCCAGCTTGACACACAGGTTATCCACACAGCCATCAGTCTCTTATGAATCAGAAGCCAAGCTGTGTGTGAGAGCCATTCTTCTTTCTTTTATCCTGAGCCCTTTCCAGTGACCTTCCCCGAATAATTTCTTTACACTGTTCTCAGATACCAAGAGTTTGACCTCTTTTATGTTCTCAAATAAAGGAACTTGGAGATGAGGGAGAATTTGTAAAAGCTATGGCAATCAGAATACATAAAAGGTGTAGGATTCACACAGTTGCTAAATTAACATCTCCTTGCATCTCTAAGTAATTTCCAGTGATGGGCATCATTTTTTTGCTTTTGTTTTGTTTTGTTTTGTTTTGTTTTGTTTTGTTTTGTTTTGCTTTGTTTTGCTTTGTTTTGTTTTGTTTTGTTTTGTTTTGTTTTAACCTATGATTAACATCCTGAGCAACGCTGCACCTGGCTCTTATCTTAATTGAGTCATAGGTCACTGGACAGAGCACAGAGCCAGGCCGGTGCCTGCAGCTTACTAAGTGTTGGTGGCTCACCAGCAGTAGTCTTAGCAGCAGCAGCAGCCATGATGCCCTTGAGGCTTTGTGACCCGAACAAGGAAAACAATACCAAAGCCAGCAGCCATGCAGTGCAGAAGGAGCCATTCATGTTATAGGAGGCACCAAGTCAATGCTCTAGGAGCCACCAGGTAGACAACAGACCGAGCAGGGCAGGTGGACTTAACACTGGATTCTAGATCTTCCTGAGTGGACTCATGAAGCTCGGGGATAGACTTCCATCACACAGGAGAGGAAGTAAACGGAGCCTGACAAAAGAAATTCACATTTTAACGCTGGAATATAAACCATCTCATTTCTTTTCATTGAGTGTTTTCACACCAATTGATTCTTCACACATCTACAGAGGGAAAATGATAGGAGGGATGTTAGTAACACTTGTTGTGGGGGCTCAGGGCATTAGAAATAACTAGGACTGATTTCTGGGAGGTCAGCTGAGAACCTAGAAGCAGAGGTGGAGGGAGGCTCCGGGACTCATTGGTAGAGATCACTTTCCTCATTTGGGTGACACTGAATGCCAGCAGTCACACATGCCCACTGACCTAGCAATGCTGCCTTGCTTAGGAGAGCTCCATCTTTCCTAACTGCTCATCCTAATGGTGCCAGACACCCCTAAAAATGAGATATATCAGTTTATCAAAATGTTTTGGGGGAGACTGCTTCTACCAGATGTTCATTCAGATAGTGAATAATACTTTAGTAAGGAGAGGAAGTTGGCTTGTAAGGTCTGCTTTACATTCCTTTATTTGTGAGACAAGTCCTTGCCATGTTCCCCTGTCCCTTGTAGTCTTCTTGCTTTACAGACCTGTATTTGTGAGACAAGTCCTTGCCATGTTCCCCTGTCTTCTTGTTTGTAGTCTTCTTGCTTTACAGACCTGTATTTGTGAGACAAGTTCTTGCCATGTTCCCCTGTCCCTTGTAGTCTTCTTGCTTTACAGACCTGTATTTGTGAGACAAGTCCTTGCCATGTTCCCCTGTCTTCTTGTTTGTAGTCTTCTTACTTTACAGACCTGTATTTGTGAGACAAGTCCTTGCCATGTTCCCCTGTCCCTTGTAGTCTTCTTGCTTTACAGACCTGTATTTGTGAGACAAGTCCTTGCCATGTTCCCCTGTCTTCTTGTTTGTCGTCTTCTTGCTTTACAGACCTGTATTTGTGAGACAAGTCCTTGCCATGTTCCCCTGTCTCTTGTTTGTCGTCTTCTTGCTTTGGCTCCCTAATTACAGGCTACAGCTCTGTGCCTGGCTCTGTGTATTCCTGACCCTAACTATGTGTTCAGCTAATGAGCTCAAGTGTAGGGTCGAAATGAATTACCAGGTTACTATAGTACTCACGGCTTCTGGTTACCTACCATTCCCTATTTTATTGGGTGTTTACCATTCCCACATTTTATTCTGTGTCTCCCTCTTTCCCTTTCTTCTTCCTTCCTTTGTATACTAAGTACTTATTAAACAGCATGTCCTTAGTTAATTTGCTGTGCTAGAAGCACAGTGGTGAGTAAATCTTCTTCCCGGTTCTTTTGGATCTTAGCATTCTTGTTGAGAGAGACAAACAACAAAAGCTATAGACCTTCAAAGTAGATGTCGACATGCTGGGAGCCTTGGTTAGAAATACATATCCCTAAAGGAGCACAGACAAGGCCTGGAGAGATGACTCCGTGACTGAGAGCACTTGCTGCTCTCGCAGAGGACTGGAGTTTGGTTTCCAGGATCCACAGTGACGAGTGTACAACCATCTGCAGTTTCAGTTCCAGGGGAGCCAATGACATTTTTTGGCCTCAACAGGAACCCTCCTGTACAAGCACAAACACAGACATGGACACACACAGAGACACACAGACACACAGACCAACACACACACAGACGCAGAGACACAGAGACATGGATACAGACACACACACACACACACACACACAGATAGAGGCACAGACACACAGAAAGACACAGACATACAAACACACATGCACAGGTATGCACACACACACACAGAATAAGACACATACTCACAGAAATGCACACAAACACAGACAGACACACAGACACAAAGAGACATAAATACAGACACAGGCACATATACATACAGGCACATACAGACACGCATATACACAGGCATAGACATGCACATACGCACCAATACATACATGCACACAGACACAGATACACACAGAGAGACAGACATGCACATAGACACAGACAGAAAAACTTACACAACATAGATAATAAAACAAATAAGAGGTACAGTTATGGTCCATCACAGAGATGAGCTCAAGCTCGCCTTCCCCTCCTAGACTGGGAAGAGGTCAGTGCAAAGTGAGGAGAGGGATACACAAAGGCTCCAGACATAAGGAGAGCACGGCTGTCTGAGAAACTGAGAGCTGTGGCCAAAGATGTGAGGGGCAGGGAGAAGAGTGAAATACACCAGAGATTGCTTGTGTAGGGGCTTTCTAATCTGATTTCAGAAAGGTTAGATTTACTTATATAAGTGCTCTGCCTACATGTATATCTGTGAAACACATGTGAGCTGTGCTCATAGAGGCCAGAGAGAGCATCAGATCCTCTGAAACTGCAGTTACAATTGGTTGTGAGACACAATATGGGTGCTTGGAGTCTAATCTGGGTGCTCTTCAAGAGCAGGAAGTGCTCTTAACTGCAAAGACATCTCCCCTGCCTCTGGCTGTCTGTTTGTTTGAAGATGAGGCTCATATCTGAATATAAAATATTATTTTGCATGTGAGAACTCTCTGCTTTTCATAGAAACCTTCGGGATTATAAAAACAACACTCTGCTGAGAGTGTTCATACACACATTTGTGCTTCCAGCTCCAGAGGGACGGAAGCAGGGGCATCTTGAACTCAAGGCCAGACTTTCCAGTGAGGCCACACCTAAAAATGGCCAATCCAATGATAGTGAATAGGAGCAGGAAAAAGAAAACTTCAGTTGTTCAGGACAAATGAAGCAGACACGGAATTTAAAGGCACCCTGTCATCACAGAGAGAGAAGCTAGACATGGGACTGATGCACAAAGATCTCCATCCGAGTTTTAGTGACACTGGCTTGCAGGTACTCACAAACACTGTGTGATCTGATAATTTCAGGTTGTGATGTTCACCAATGTCAGATATAAACACACAGAGGAAGGTGTGGTATCCTTGGAGGCGATGGAAGAGAAGAATATGGACTTATCAGCTCTGCCAAGGCATTCCAAACAGTAACTGTACCCAGAAATATTTGTTTGACCAATAACATCAGTAAGAAAGAGTCTTCTTGAGGAGCTGGAATGGACTGAAGCATGGACATGAGCTCTAAACGAGGATAAAGAACTCTTGTGCAAGAAGAGAGAACGGAGCTGAGGGTTACTGAGAGAAGGCTGGTCAAGAGACGGTGGCTCAGCATGAATCAGACATATTATTGAATGCTCATTGCTTTAAACTTTAAGATGTATGAGATTAATTTGCTTTTCTTTTATTATTTATTGGTCCTTTTTACTCATTTACATTTCCAATGTTATCTCCCTTCCCAGTTTTCCCTTTGCAAACCCCCATCCCATCCCCCCTCCACTTTGCCTCTATGAGGGTGCTCACCCACCCACTCACCCACTCCTGCTTCACTGCTCTAGCATCGCCCTATGCTGGGGCATCAAACTGCCACAGGACCAAGGGTCTCCCCTCTGATGCCACATAAGGCTATCCTCTGCTACATATGCAGCTGGAGCCATGGGTCCCTCCGTGTTTACTCTTCGGTTGGTGCTTTGGTCCCTGGGAGATCTGAGTGGTCTGGTTGGTTGATACTGTTCTTTCTATGGGGTTGCAATTAATTTGCTTTTCAATAAAATTGTGTCTGAGAATAAATATAGAGGACAAAGCTACATAAAAAGAAACAAGACATCAGGAGCACAGTTCCTGAAATGATAGGAATGAATGGGTTTCACATAGAGAGGGAAATGGCCAAGGAAGGGACAGAGTAGCTTCTCAGTTGGAATAGAGGAGGAGATCGTACGGGAGATACAAGTAGCTTTGCCTATACAGTTCTGAAGTTGAGGAATATGCATGAAATTAAGTAGGCTTATGCAATTATGTGAGAGCCAAAAACAAAACACTCAATAAATAAACTATTGAAAAATAATTGATTTGCCTCCATGAAATGAGGCATTTATCTTTCAATCAAAGAGCCCATTATGATAAATCACAGCCAACAGATCAGCACCAAACAACCTCTAAGCAGGACTTAGTCATTATTTTTCTGTGATTCCTGTAGGCCAGTGATATGTCAGGAATAATGACTCACGAGGAAGACAGTGGGGTTGGTGTTAAAGAAATGGGCCCTATGCCTTGCCATGCCCATCACAAATTGTTTTCCAGAAGCTTTAATTGCCTGTGTTGATCCTTCTTGCTCTACAGCATCTCAGTGACATGTTGGCAAGTCAGACTAGAAGGCTTGGATCACTGAGTAAGACGGAGGGAAAGTGCCCTGTCATTTGCTTGTTGCTGACTAAACACAGCCCAGAGGTGTTTAATGCACTGTGGGCCACTTACAAGAGGAATTTGCTCCCAAACACAATCAGCCTTGTTTAAACGGGGGGGGGGGGGAGGCGCGAGTCCAAAATAGCAAGAAAACTAATAGCTAGTTGTCTGCTCTATCTCTTGTTGGCAGAATGTTGAAAATAAAATTAAAAATCTATGAATAAAACTTGAAAAATATTTAAACCTGAGGTCATTTTTCAGGAAAGGCAAAGTATGTATCTAAGACAGGCATTTTTTTTCCCTATTAGCCCCTCCTACCGTGGCACACCTCTAGTGCTACTCGCACTATTTTTATGTGAAGGGCAGGTGGCTTCTGAGCCACAGCACCACGTGTGTATGTTAAAGTCTGGGTACAATAGGTGAAGAACCTCTAGAAGAGAACTCAGGTCCCATCTGCCCTGTTGGCATGGGCTGAGTACTGTGGTCTGGGCTCAAGTGTGTTTCCTGCAAATACACACAGCAGTACTTGAGAATTTAAGACTTCTGGCTTTCTAAATTTTAAAGTAAGGTCTTTGAAGTGGTCATTAAGTGAAATGTGTCAGTGTGGGTTGATGCCAATCTGATATGCTAACGTCCTCATAAGAACTCAGGACACTGAGAGGCATAAGGACAAGATCCTGTGAAGACACAGTGTTACAGAGATGGTGGCTGTCAATCCAAGGACAGAGACTGAGGAAGGGACCAACCCAAGGACAGAGACTGAAGAAGGGACCAACCCAAGGACAGAGACTGAAGAAGGGACCAACCCAAGGACAGAGACTGAAGAAGGGGCCAACCCAAGGACAGAAACTGAAGAAGGGACCAACCCAAGGACAGAGACTGAAGAAGGGGCCAACCCAAAGACTGCAGAAAGGACCAACCCAAAGACTGCAGAAGGGACCAACCCATAGACTGCAGAAAGGACCAACCCAAGGACAGAGACTGCAGAAGGGACCAACCCAAGGACAGAAACTCAGAAGGGACCAACCCAAGGACAGAGACTGCAGAAGGGACCAACCCAAGGACAGAGACTGCAGAAGGGACCAACCCAAGGACAGATATTGAGTAGGGACAGCCCTGGCAGCACTTTGATATTGGGTGTCTGGCTCCTGAGTTCTGAGAAAACACCGTTCTCTTCTTTAGAGCTCAGCTTGCATTACTTGTTCTGAAAGCTTTAGGAAGGTAATAAATGTCCTGCACACTCTTCACCCCCACCTCTTCCTTATCACAGATACATACATAGCTGTGCTGTGAGCTGAGCTGATCAAGGAGCAGATCATAAGAAAAGCTTCTCGTGGTCTGTATCACTTCCAGACCTTTCTATGTTTGCCAGTATTTTCTCTGCTTGAAATTCTAGACATCGTGGTTGTAAAATCAAAATCCACCACCACTTTTAAATCCCAGCCACACACTTGCTGCCCTGGTAAGGTCTTACTGCCCTTCTATGTTTTAAGTCCCTGCCAGATTTAGGTTCCAGTGCAATAGGATTTAGTCCCTACACCAGGACTTAATGTGTGGTGCCTGCCACATGACTTGTTGTCCTAAGAGCTTGGTGCTCCTTCTGTTTCCATCTCTCCTCAGTCTTTGAGGTGTGGATACATCACTGATCCTCCTGTTGTCGAATATCCACTCTTCATCCCCTTTACTACACCGGCCTCCAGGGAGCCTGTGTAGCTTTCCTTAGACAACCAAGTCCCCATTTTCTTCCTTTGGTAACTGTCTGGTAGGTCAAGCATAGTCTGCTTTCTCTACCCACATCCACCTAAAGATAACTTAGGGATGAAGCAAAGTCATAAAACACAATCAGGGTTCTTACAAGTCCTTGGTGGCTTTAACTTCAGCTGCCAGTCATCTTAGTTGTGTTGATGAATTTTGAGAGGAAAGAGCACACACTGTTGGATGCATAAAACCTCTGAAGACTCTAGTGGAGCAGGCCTATGACCTTTCTAGGACTGATGCCATGGGCCTTGGAAGACAGATGGAGTCAGTGATTTGCCAGTCTTCCCGCAGCTCATTCTTCCATATCCCTCAGCAGCTGTTGGCCACAAACCTGTTTCTTCTCCAATCTTTATTTTCTGAGAGGTATGTCTTCTTTAAATTACTGGCTGCTCTCTCTACCAGCCATCAGCTGATTCAAACATGATTTTGTTCCAGATAAGCCCCTTCAAGATGCCCATCCACAGGAGGGAACCTGCCCTCAGAACTCCATTCAAAGCAACAGCTATGGTATTTGTTGGGGTCTTTTACCATCTGTTTTCTCAGCCTCATTGGATTACAACATCTTTTTTTCAGTTATTGGATGAAAGAGGCAGGTGAACCCAAGGAGCCTGAGCATGCATAATTAAAACCAAGCCATAAAGAACAATGAGCAAGGAAAATAACAATTATTCTGGCAAACAACTCATTAACAAATAGTTTCTGTCACCAAGGCAATAAAGGTTTTTTTGTATTTGCGATGGACTGAGAGATGAGGCCAGAGGGACTAGATTTTTAAAAAGAAAAAGAGTACACGGTACGGGAAATTAATGAGTTCCTTGAGTCTCTCGTGTCCTACGGCAATGGGGAAAGCAGCTATGGTCCAGTTCAATAACTCAGATTTGAAAGGTCCTAATTTTGATTAGACCAGCACAGTCAGTCATCATAAAAAAAAAAAAAAACCCCAAGGTCACATTTGCTCATTAAAGCAGCAGATATACATTGACTGTGTTCTATATGATGGCATTATGCTACGTGTTGGCGATGGCAGGCATCATCTCTCATCTCTATAACTTCCACGAAGAGAAGAGAGAGCAAAACTTCAGCAAATGTCAATCCCGGGGGCGGAAGAAGTTATGGTTCGTATTGATGATGGCTTTTTGACATTTAACTTAATTCCTTCTTGTCTTCCCCATTTTTTTCCCAGCCCATAGCTATTTGGCTTCTGTCAGATGTAGAGAACACACCACTCTGTATTCTTACTGGTGGGAAAAGTCTGCAGCACACGCTGGCTCGTGAGCTCAGGTGGGTGTGGAGATTGGTATTAGCACAGGGAGTGAGAGTATGAACCACTGTTGGCCAGCGAGGGAAATGATACAAACCACATCACACTGAATAAACCATTGTCCTTCAAGCCTGACATACATCAGCACAAGACCCAAAGTGTACATATATGTGTGTGTACTTCCAGCAAGCACTAAGTATGAATATGCTAGAAGTGTTTCCCATGCTGGAGTTAAAGGGCTCTTAGTGGGATGAGGGGTGGGCAGGGAACACTTCACAGCCAGTGGAGACTGGAGGAAACACCTTAGGAGGAGCTTGGTAATTCCATTTGATTTGTCCATAAAAGGCTACATTATTATTTTATGAGAAACACTGAGCACCGTAAGATATTAATGAATATGTAAAAAAATGACAGTTTAGAAGATATTTCAAGCTTACCTAACCTTGTGAATGCTTCCAGATCAGACTACACATGGATTACCGCCCAAACATAAGTGGACTGGGTGTGGTGTGGGAAAGTTAGCTTCTAATCACATCCAGTCAACTATCAATGACTGTCATCATGTGAAGTCACACAGATTTTAGTGCTGATCAGAAGGTACAGTTAGTTCTGGAGGAGCTGGATCAAGGCTGAGACAGACTCATTTTGGTCACTGATATTTTCAGGTTCAGTGTGGTACTTTAATATGTTATTCAGAGATGGCCCTTCTAAATAAAAGTGTTGACGGTCACTCTCCCAGCCAGCGATGTGGCAGGGGCAGTGCTGTTTCGAGACAGGCTGTCTCTGAAGTCTAATCCTAGCTCCAGTGTCACCAGTGAAGACCACTGATTTCTATTATTGTCTTCCCTGTGCTTTTTATAGCTCTCTATTTTTTAAAAATATCTGGCTCAGGGATCAGAAAACTGTGGCCCATGGGCCAAATCAGGCCTTCTGTTGTCCATATTTCACATTTTTTAAATGATTAGAAAATAAATCAAAAGAGAAATAATAGTTCTTTTAAATTAAATTATTTATTCAGTATTGCTTGGTTGGTTTAAGACAATGTCTTATATTGTAGCCAGCCCTGGCCTAGAATACAATATAGCATAGTTAGACTGGCCTCAATCTAATAGCAATCCTTTTGCCTCAATTCTCTCTCTCTTTCCCTTCCTCCTTCCCTCCCTTTCTCCTTCCCCTTCACTCTCACCTCTCTCTTTCTCTGTGTGACTGTGTGTCCAACTATGTGCATGTGTGTGTGTATGTGTGTGTGTGTGTGTGTGTGTGTATGTGTGTGTGTGTGGAGGGGGAAGGGATTGCATAGGAACATGCCTACAAATTCATATGGAGGGCAGAAAAACACTTTGGATATGATTCCCTAGGATACCTGTCTCCCTACTTTTTTGAGACATCATTTCTTACAGGTATGAACTTGCCAAGTAGTCCAGGCTGGCCAGCCAGTGGGCCCCAGGGATCCCAGTCTCCCCAGAACTGGGGTCCCTGGGATAGCACCATGTTCTGCTGTGTAAGTAGATGCTGGAGAACAGACTCATGTCTTAGAGCTCACTAGGAAGCACTTTACCAACTGAGGTATCTTCTCAACCTGCTATTTTGTTTGTATGTAAGACAAGGTCACATTATAGCCCAGATATATCTATCGCAGTTAAGAAATCAAACTTAAGGCAATCCTCCTCACCTTAGCTTTCCTAGTATGGGACTGTATGCCAGTTACTGGCCTATACATTGTCTCAGGCCACATTTAAGAGTTGATGAACAAAGTTTTAGTGGGACCTCGCCAGACACACTCGTTAGCTTGTGTTCCTATAGCAGAGCAGCGCAGCGCAGCGGGGGCAGAGATGCTAGGTCTGAAAAACCTGTGCTATTAACTCTGGTATTAATTCCAGAAAATGTTCACTGATCTTTGATCTAGCACAGAGTGATGGGGATTGGAGCAGCATGCCCACAGTGTAGAAACATAGTCCCTGAAGACATATTTCCTGAGTGGCCATGTGTGCACATGGTTCATACAAGCTATAAATGCCCACGCGTTCAAACGACACAAGCAAGAATATCAAAGCATGAAAAAGCATCTGAAGCATTCTCTTTCTGCCGCACAAATAGCCCTCTCCAAAGTCCCACTGCAAGGTATTTTATGTAGGAAGAGATCCGGGAAGCAAAACAATATCTAGCAAACTTGTTCTAAGGTAAAGAATGTGGAGTGGCCGGCATGCAGATTGAAACAATCTATTGACTTCATGTTCTGAGCACTTGCGAACATACAGCTTTGATAGCGTAAACAACTCCTACCCTAGATGGGTCTGAACATTCCAGGAAAACTACAAACTGCCTACAGAGCTGGGCAGACAGAGATGGTCACTGTCACTGTTCAGTGACAAATGCAACTGAGTGTCTTTTAACATAGTGCTGAGATGAAAGGGGAGGGGAGAGTTTAAGACACAGCCGCTATTGTCCAAGTAGATGCCTTAGCAGCCTATTGAATAGTGATCAAGACAATGACCAAATCTTACATTAAGCCACTTACTGAAAGTTTCCCTGTAGCACTGGAGAGGTTGCTCAGTGGTTAAGAACATATCCTGCTCTTGATGAAGACCCAAGTTCAGTTCCCAGCATCTTTGTCTGGCAGCTCACAACTGCTTATAACTACAGTTCCAGAGGATCCAATGCCCTCTCTGTTTTCTGCAGGCTCTGACCTCATGTACACAGACACACGTAAATGCACATAATTAAAAATAAAACCCAAACTATCCCTATACTTATATGTAAAATATATGCCGAATGTTGGCTTGCTTTATAAATTGTATTTTATCTTTAATTATGCACATGTGTGTATCTGTGTGTGAGCATGTGCGTGTACATGCCAGGGTGGCTGCAGAAGCCAGAGACAGACCAATCTTCTGGTGCTTGGGTTACTGGAGTTGTCAGCCACCCAAAATGAGTGCTGGGAATCAAACTTGGTTCCTCTGGAAGAACAGAAAAACCTCTTAATCACCCAGCCATCATCTCTACAGCCTGTGACTTCTATTTTGAAATGATAGTAGGTTAATATATCAAATGATATCATGTGTTCAACCCAGCAGTCACAAACACAGACATAACTGGTAAACTTCCATTGGCGCTATTACATAATCACCTTCCTAAACCAGAAAATTAGCCAAGTATTTTCTTTCCCAGAGACACCCATGAACATCTGTCAGAGCTATTTATTTCTTGGTTGGCTTGTAACATAACACAGCTGTACTGACTGTCTGAGCAGATTCGAACTTTGGTAAATAAAAACATTTACAGACTCCAGACCTATGAAGTGTTCTACCCAGAAAGCATTGTCTTATGCATGTGTGACATAGAGCCAAGGAGTTTCACATTGTAGGGGCAAGAAGAAGAAAAATCAAACTGGGGAACTAGTGTCTGACTGACAACACTTCTTATGTTAGCCAGGACCAAGAAACAATGGAAAGCTAATCATGTTTATGTGAGCATGTTCCAGGACGGGGCAGGAAGTAGAGAGAAGTAAACATCTAAACACAGAACCAGCAATTGAAAGACGGTGATTATAAGGATTACAAAAGTCTTTTGGCCTGGATCTAAAATATGTCCATAATTGGAGGGCATGTTTACAGAGTCAAAAGTTTGCATGAGTAGACACATTTTTGGTTAAAAAGGAAAGGAAAAGAAAGAAAGAGAAGCTGTAGTGCACTGACTCTATTTTCCGAGTCCCTGTGCTCACCAGCTTTTCACTTAGCTCCTGGGAAATCTTGGGAAGTAGTTAGGATTGATACATTGTTATCATAAATGTGAAGGATTCTCATGCTTGTGCGAGGGTATTGGCAGTAATTGGCATGGTCCTGATGAAAGGTGAAGTAAAGGGTAACTTGTTCTCTTCCTGAAGGACTTTAACTGAACCTCACCGCAGATGGAGCACATTGGCCTTTCTGTTTCTGGAAGGATTTCTCTATTCCTCCTCCCATTTCCTCCTGTTTCCACCTCTTCTTTTTTCTCTTTGGACAAGGACCAGGTAAGACAGCCTCTGGGAACTTGTCCCAGATGGGGAGATGAGAGTCTGGGAGGCTGGCAATAACCTTTAAGATTTATAATGGTCTGTGCTTGGTTGGAAGACTGATTCTCCGTGTGATCTCATATCACATGTGTTTCTGGGTGGCCAGACAATGGCAGTCTCTTACCCAGTGCATAGCGGGCATGTGGAAAGAACGTAGCAGCAGTTCACTCACTGTGTGTTGTCTAAGGAAGAGAACAGGACTCTGAGGTTTCACAGGACATTAACTTGGTAACAGTTATTCCTAACAGGTTAAGACTACTTCTGGGAAGTGTGTTTTAACTCTACAACATCACGACACCATGCTGTGACCTTAGATATGCTTGAAATAGATTCGTAACTGAGAAACTTTACTTAGTGTTCATTTTCGTAATACATTTAAATGTGTAAACAGTTTCAAATCGATTAAAATGCCTACGCTCACTTCAAGGGTCCAAACTTCCATTCTTAGTGGATGAGCTGAGGAAAGACTCTTGTTTATCTATTTCACTTCAAAGCAAGTAACTTCACATGCCTTGCTTCTGGAAAATATGGTCCAGATTCTAATACCTTGGCTCATAATATAAAATGCTAGCTCATTTTAAGTCCTCATAATTATCTTTATACACATTTATTTTGGTCTCTTGAAATTTTGCCTGCAAATCAGCAACGTACTATTTCACATGCATATACAGACAAACTCAAACACACAAATAGATGAATGTATGGGCATATTTATAGACCCTGGTTAATGTAGTTAGTGTCAGCTTTAGTGAGTTATCTTTCGGGGTATCATTTCTTCAGGTATGTATCAAGGATGGTAGGGATTAAATGAAATGATTCCTAAAAAAAAAAAGGACATGGAATGTTCTCTAGCACATCAGGAAATTACCTTGCCTGAATGTATCTTTTTTCTATAAGTAATGAGTAGTTGATTTTTAGGAAATAAAAGCCAGATCTGAACAACCCTGAGGGGCATTCTACTTTCAGAGCTCCACAGGCTGAGATAAGACCTCCGTTCCAGTGGTGGGCAGACAGCCCTGCCTGTCCCAGTCTGCTACCTCCATTCTCTCTCACATGAGCCGTCTCCAGGGAGAACTCCCAGCAAGAAACCTAAGATCACTCTTCCAGCCGGGCGGTGGTGTCGCACACCTTTAATCCAGCACTTGGGAGGCAGAGGCAGGCGGATTTCTGAGTTCGAGGCCAGCCTGGTCTACAAAGTGAGTTCCAGGACAGCCAGGGCTATACAGAGAAACCCTGTCTTGAAACAAACAAACAAACAAACAAACAATAACAACAACAACAAGAATTACTCTCCATCACAAGGTTTCCCAGAAACTTGATTTAAAATTATAGGTAAATAATCTATACAATAATTTTAACATTTATAATTATAATATCTATATTTATAATTATAAATACTTATAGATAAAACATCTATCTCCCACATTATCCTGGAGTTGGCTTGAAAGCCTCAGGCTTGAAGAAAATTGTGCTGCTAAGCCTCCAGATTCTAAGTTGAAAAGCCCAGTGATTCTGTCTGGAGCCACAATCCTTCCAAGCTTGTGAACAGAATCAAGTCAGAGATGGAGCTCTGACCCTGGCTGACCACTGATACTGTACGGAGTCACATACCTTCCAAGCTCCCTACAGAAATAAGGTTAGAGATGGAGCCCTGCCGTTGACTGTCTAGGCAATGCTGTACGGAGCTGTATCTTTCCAATCTCTCTTGACAAAAGCGAATTAGAGTTGGATCCCTGCAATGGTTGTTACAAGGCAACCCTAGGAGACTGGGCATACTTTCTGTAGACTGGCTCACTGCCAGGCACAAACTGTTGAGGGATATGCAAGGCTGCTTGCTATGTATAGAAAGTCAGGAAGGCTGAGATGGAGGATGGAGGATGGAGGATGGAGGATGGAGGATGGAGGATGGAGGATGGAGGATGGAGGATGGAGGATGGAGGATGGAGGATGGAGAGGTGGCTCAGTGCTTAGGAACACTTGCTACTCTTGCAAAGAACCCAGCTTTCGGCTCCCAGCACTCATGGCAGCTTACAACCAACCATTCGTAATTAAAGTTCTAGGAGATCTAGCATCTTCTGGCCTCCAAAGGCAGCAGGTATACACATGTCACATGCAGATACATGCAGACAAAGCACTCATCACATAAAATAAATATAATAATTTTTTAGGAAATTAGGAAGGCACAAGGGCACAGATTATACATTTTGAAGTCTTTTACTCCTCCCAACTTGAGAACTTCTGATGAAATCTGAAGCTGGCACTAGCTTTGCTGCATACTGCACTGGTGGCCCACCAAGAAAGGCAGGGGATGGAGAACAGGAAAACAGCTTGTTTCCTTCCCTTTGAAGACCAAGACCATGAATGTGCTGGTTCCTAAGTACTGAGAAAGAAAGCAGCTAGACAATAACTCTTCTTGTATTCCATCCAAAAGGACCATGTCCACAACGGGTGTACCCTGCCATGGGAGTGCATTGCCAATCCTGGAGACAAGAAAAACCCATGAATCCACCCCATGGTAGTATTATCATTTGGAGAGGAGCATGTGAAGTACTGTATTCCAGTAACAGCACCCAAGTACCAGGATGCTATATCCAGAGACCAAGGCAGAGAAGTAGAAGGAAACATGCAAGATTTCTTTCCACTTTAGCTACCAGAGTCATAGACCTCATAGAGCAGCAATGGCGCAACCTTGTTGCATTAGAGGGGCAGTCTCTACCAGCATCATAGCCAACACAGCCAATGCTGCAACATTGGAGTAGCAATCTCTACCAACATCACAGTCCACACACAGCTGGACAGTTCAAGAGCCTAGAGGAGGCTTCCTGCCTACACTAAATGTTAGACTTCTTTTTTTTTAGGTTCCACAAATGTATGAGATTTAATCATTGCATTATGAAAGAAATTGTATAATAAATGTAGCAGTAGGAGTCTGATTATTTTTTTCTTTTTCTTTTTTTATTTTCTTATAATGGTTTATTTTTTTCTTTTATTGCATATTTTCTTTATTTATATTTCAAATGTTATTCCCTTTCCAGGTTCCCCCTCTGGAAACCTCCTATCGCTTACATCCTCCCTCTGTCTCTATGAGAGTGCTCCCCCACCCACTCCCATCTTCCCTCCCTGGCATTCCCCTACATTGGGAGTATTGAAACCCTCAGGCCCAAGGGCTGCTCCTCCCACTGATGTCCAACAGGGCCATCCTCTGTCACATATGCGGTCAGAGCCCTGGGTCCCTCTATGTGCATTCTTTGCTTGGTGATCCAGTCCCCGGAAAGTCTGGGGGTCTGGGCTGTCACACTGTTGCTCCCCCCACGGGGCTGCAAACCACCTCAGCCCTTCAGCCCTTTCTCCAACTCCTCCATCAGGGACCCTGTGCTCGGATTGAGACTTCTTTTCCTCTTTGGCCATCATTAGCTCGGAGTCTCTTTTCCCTCTACTCTTCTGAGAGGTTATTCTGAGAAAAATCAGTGTATCATTGCTCCATTCACAATTCTGTCCATTTTGTTAACAAAACAAGGAAAATTCAGTCCAAACACATTTTAAGAAGCAGAGAACAGCTACATTTTCTTTCTTCAAGGACTGTACAGTAAAAACCTGCCAACATTCCTTTCTCAATCACATTTCCCAAAAGCTTAGTACTTGGACGTAAACGTTCACTCTGGCCTAAAGTTTGGCTCATCTGACCATGTATCCTTCAAATTTGCCAATTTGGCTGACATTTATATTTTATTTTACTTTTTGGAAAAGCAAGTGGAGAAATTGGAAAGACTGAAGTGAGATGTTGTAACTTGTGGCACTATTCAAAAAGATAATTCATTTCATGGATAATAAATCAATTAAAAACCCATGCTAATTTATGGTAGATTGTTTTCCCAGCTAGGCTTTTACAAGTTTAAAATCTGTGTAGAAATATGATATGCAAATGAATATAAATTCATAATATACGAAGATGCCAGTTTCTAAATTCTGTTGAAAATTGTTGATTTCTCTTAATATTTTTAGTTTTAGACATTTCAAAGTAATGCAATAACAAACAAAACCAAAGTTCCCTATATGGGAATAGGTTCTAAAGACATATATGGCACACAAAGTTAAACTGTTCTCATACAATGTGCACGCATGCTTGTACTGTTAGAATAAATAGGGAGGAGCTTGCTGGAGGCTCTCACGAGCTTTGCTGGTAATCATCATGAGTCAGTGGATTAGAGGACTTAAGTGTCTCTTATTCAGTAACACATCTTGGATACTTTGACCTTGACATTTTGTCCATAAAGACAGGTGTGCTGTTGGGTCTGTATTCATTATATGTAGCGGGTAGGGTAGGTTTCTTCTCAAAGTAAAAACCGAATATATTACAGAGACAACCGATGTAGAATACAGACTTCTCATTCACATATGAATGATATAGATGTTATATGTATATGAATAAACTATTATATCTATCATATTTATATTATCATACATATGATATGTGTCGTATACATATTATCATATGTATGATATATATTACATATATATCATACAAAGTGCCACCCATACATCCTACAATCCCTCCTTCCTTCAATTTCTGATTGATGAAAACATTCCATTGTAACCCCTCAATTTCCATGTTAAAATATTTCACAATTGGAAAAATCTGAAAGATACTGTATTGTCATTCCCATTAGAAAAGATAGATCAAGTATCTTGTTGTTTGTAAATAATCCTAATTTTGCAAAAATCTTATGTTACTTATGTGCAATAAATCTCCATATTCGTATACTGGGTACCAAGGTATTTGACTGGAAATGTCACTCTATCTCAAGGCTGCAGAGATAAAGCCCATTACTGAGGTGTGTGACAAAGACACTTGATCTTCTGTTGCGTGGGTGCTTCCAGCTTCCTTTCCCAAGCTCAAATGGCACAGCTTTCTGCACACTCTATAAACATTCAGAGTTATAAATCTCACTTCACAGGGCTCTGTGGATTGCCTTGAGGATTTAGACAGCACCGAGTCTTGGTGGAGCCATGAGCTCACTGTAAGTACAACGAAGAACATATCAGCGAGACTGAGTATCCTGTCACCGTTTACAAAAGACAACTTCCGAGTTCTCATTCCATAACCTTCAATGTGGCCTATGTCACAGGCCCTACAGCATGTGCACTATCTGTAACACCTGTGCCCAGTCACAGCATATTGGAAAGACCTGAAGGCATGCTTTGCCTGACACAGGCTCAAGTCTATCTGTCTTACACCTGAGGCTTCTCAACGAGCTGAGATCTATGGGCAGCCAGTAGACTGACTGGGTAGGTAGACCCCTAGCATTATGGCTGGAGATAAAATGCCAAAGCCATCCATTTAATACCAAGGTGGTTTAACAGCCAACAGGCCCTGGTGTGAGAGAATAAATAGCAAAAGAAATTTCCTCTACGGATACTTCAAAGCCTCTGAAACATCTGGACTCTAGCTTCATAAGGGATATTCCTCTAAGAAGTAAGAACAAAAGGACTTTAACAGGGCAAACAAGAGTCAGGTTTCTTACAATGTGTTCTCCCTGGGGGAAAACAAATAATACAACACATCTGACCAACCTTTCTGCACTTGAGCTGCATTAATTAACATTTAGTCATGGATTCCATCTTGAGCCTGGTGAACTCAAGGCTACAGCTGTTTTCATTGAGGGGGAAAATACGCTCGCACAATTTAGATTCCCAGGCCTTATAAATCTGGGAAAATATGTTTGATTGGCCGCTTTTACACCAGCATTATTGATACAAATTACATATTGCACACACAAATCAATACACACCCACCCTACACTGCATGGAAATCAGTATCAACATCACATCAACTGCATTGTCCATCTCCATTTAAAAAAAACTGCATTCTTAACTCTTTTCTGCTTTTATCAAGGTATAAGGAGATGCTGAAGAACTGATCAATGATGTAGACCGTGGCATTGGAAGAGCAATTCTGGGTCTATTCTAAGATTTAAATATGGCACAACCACACTAAAATGGATGGGAGCCAATAACTAAGAAACATGAACAGATGTGGCAGATATTGAGCCTAGATGTAGACACGTCTTCAGTTCCACAGCCAAACATGTGCGAGTTTGGAAACACAGTGGAGACAGAACTGTAATAATGCCTGCTTGGCCATTGAAAAAAATATTTTAGTAGAAAAGGTTTCAAAAAAGTTTTTGCAAGGGAATTTATCAGATAATCCTCTGGTAACACATTTGACCAGTAAAACTGTATCAAGTTTCCATCACAGTCCGTTATGATACAGTTTGATCAATTCTGGTCAAATCAAGAGTCTCATGGGCAACTGAATCATTCTGCAGCTGTGAGCATGTGTGTGTGTACACACATCCTCTTGTATAGATGTGGGACCATTGCCTGTGTGGATGATAGCCAAGTAAACGCTTGCCCTCTCAATTTTCAGCCAGAATCGGCGATCAAAACCAGTCTGACACGTCTTCACTTGCCTCGACACAGAACAGCAAGAATTTAATCATAACGGAAAATTTATCTTACCTGGAATTACTTCAAAAAGGAACTTTCCTGGGTTTTCTTCATTGCACGGATGCTCAATGACTTTATTTCCATGCAGAAAAATAGTCCCCTGCAAACACAAATGCCCCAAACATCAACATAGCAGCAAGACCACGTAGCAGCAGCACTGAACATCTAAATTGCTGGGTGTCTGTCTGCAACCCGGTAAGTGGTCATGTATACCAAACACCCTCATGTTTATGGTAGTCAAATTCCATAAGCCAGAGTTATATTCATTTACCTTTAGTACATATTTTTGAGTAGCTCATGTGCTTTAGACAACATTAACTCTGGGATCATTTTATGTATCAATTTATGATGTAGATTGTGTGCCATCAAATTTACTGAGCATTCAACCAACTCTGTAATATTCAATGGTTAGACTAATCTAAAGCAGTCAGTATGATTTTCCTCCATTTCATGGTTGTAAAAATTAAACTGACAGGGTTAAAGAAACTTAGTAAAGTTTCAAATTGTCCTCCTCTTGTGCCACAGTTGGTTATGTGAGCCCAAGATCAGAAATTTAATACAAATGCAGTATTTGGGGAGTTAGTCACTGGGAGGCATAGAAATCATAGAATCTAATATTGTTGGCCATTATGAGAGCGAATGAGGTTGGAATTTTATCTCTTCTCTCTGCCTTCCACCATAGGGAGACACAGTGAGAAGATGCTGGTTCCCTGAAGGTGACCTTTACAGCATCCAGAACTGTGAACCAACAGATTTCTATTCATTATAAATTCCCCAGTCTCAGGCATTCTGTTATAGTAGTGCAAAAACAGACTGAGATTTTTGATTATCCCTTCTGTTAGATTTTGATCTCTTCAGTGGGTCATTCCCACCAGTTTAGACACACATAAATGCCAACTTTTAAACTAGTCCTGAATAACTCTTTCCATATTACATCCTACTTTCTCTTTATCTAGAAAAAAAATCGCCAGTACTGAATCATTTGTTCATATAAACCTTCACCGCCTTGTCCTTGCACCTGTGGTTCAGGATACGTGACTCAAACTACATCCTTGACAGTGTTCAGTCCTCAATGAAACGTCAGTCCATTGTCAACTGTTTCTTTTCTTTTTCTTTATTTTGTTTTGTTTTGTCGAAACAGGGTCTCACCATGTAGCTGTGGCTGTCCTAGAACTCACTAAGCAGACCAGGCTGGCTTTGAACTCAAAGATTCACCTGTCTCTGCCTCCCAAGTACTGGGATTAAAGGTGTGTACCACGACATTGAGCTCTGACCACTGGTTCTTGAAGCACCTTTCTTTTTTTTTTTTTTTCTTTTCTGTTTTGGTTTTCTTAGAGTTTTTCCCTTGCATCTCTGTTATTAGATTCTCATTTGCCGACTTTAGTCTCCCTTGCAGCATTAGAACTTTTCAGATATTTGTCAAATGAGTCCTTCTCTTCTGACAATTCTTTATCTGATAAGCTCACATTCCTCCACGCCTATGATGTCAATAACCAACTACGAGCCCTTTAATACCAGTTTATCTATAATAACGGTTCTCCTTCTTAGACTACAAATCTGAGAGCTTATTTGGCATTTCTAATCGTGCATTTCAAAAGGTATTTTAAACTCAATTAAATTAAGTTAAAATTAAAATGCAATTTAATTTAGTCCTCAGCGTGAGTTCCCTAACTGAATGTCATGCAGCATCCTTCACTACCTTGCACACACCAGCTATGGAAATGCTTGTCTATATTCTGCCCTTGTTTGCTGCCGGCCCACTCTGCTTTGTGCCAGTAAGTATCACCTTTAACACCAATGTGTCCCACACCTTCATTGGGATCTGTACTTTCAGCATCTTTCAATCTAGTATCAACACAATCTGAGTATCCTTTAACCCCTCCTTTTCTACATAAAGTAGCTTGTGGCTTTTATTTGTTCCAGAATGAAGACCTCAATCACTATGCCCTACCCATTTCTCTAAGCTACATTTCTGTGGTATTTCCTATGATCTAGGTAACTGCTTTTCTAGAAGTCCAACTATGTTCCCACGACACTAAGATATCTCCCAGGTCATTTGATAGACACAATGTACATTTACATCGACTGATTCTCAATTTACCCCTGGTGCCCAGCATGGTACCAACATGGAATTAAAACCCAGTAAGCGCACCGTTTGAGTAAATGCATACCCTTGGTGTAGTGAAGCCAGATTCTGGCTGGAGAGATGGCTTGCTGGTTACGGGTGTGCATTGTTCTTGCAGAGGATATACGCTTGCTTCCTCGTACCCCTTCCAAAGCAGCTTACACTTGCCTGTAGCTCCCAATGCAAGGGATCCTGCAGAGAGCCTCTGCAGACTCCTGCACATGCGTGCAAGGCCACCACCCACGGACACACATAATTAAAATAAAATAAATTATAATTTAAAAGCCATATTCAAAAATACGGTAGACTCAGAATCATATCCTCTGTGTTATATATGTCATCTACTTTTCTCAGGTAATAGTTAGCCCAAGTGATCTTTTACTGGAGTCTAGTCCTATCTAGTTTGGCACAGAAAATTATAGTCATCCCTGAGTTCCCTCCTGGGCCTGTATTGAATGATAAGGGCTAGTTCTGGTCTTTAAAGTTTAGAACCTCCCAGAGAATTACACAAGGCAGTATTCCTTTCTGATTTTAGTCTCAGCTCTCTGATTTCATTAACCCTCATAATACTTCCTGATGCCTTATTTGTCTCATAAACCTCATTTGTGAATGATGTCATAGACTTCCTGATGGGATCACGAATTGCAATCCATCCAGAGTACAAGGGTCCATATTTTCTCTGTCAGGGCTCTATACCTTAGCATGATGTTCAACCTGCTGCACCACAAACTTCTGTGGTCTAAAAGGAATAAAGGGCTCAGATGCAGGAAGGGGGTGTAACAATTCCTATGGTTTAGAATATGTGGCAATATTTACATGCTAAAAACTAGCATATTCATACTGCAATTATATTTATGTTTAGCTCCAATGGGTATAACATTTTCATATAGTATCTGTACTGGCTGGTTTTGTGTGTCAACTTGACACAAGCTGGAGTTATAACAGAGAAAGGAGCCTCCCTTAAGGAAATGCCTCTATGAGATCCAGCTGTAAGGCATTTTCTCAATTAGTGATCAAGGGTGGGAGGGCCCATTGTGGGTGGCACCATCACTCGACGGCTAGTCCTGGGTTCTATAAGAAAGCAAGCTGAGAAAGCCAGGGGAAGCAAGCCCGTAAGTAACATCCCTCCATGGCCACTGCATCAGCTCCTGCTTCCTGACCTGCTTGAGTTCCAGTCCAGATTTCCTTCGGTGATGAACAGCAATGTGGAAGTGTAAGCTGAATAAACCCTTTCCTCCCCAACTTGCTTCTTGGTCATGGTGCTTGAGCAGGAATAGAAACCCTGACTAAGACAGTATCACTGCAACTTCAAAATGCAACATAGTAAACGTGATCTTTCATAGTTTGACAGCTTAGAGTTGGCAAAAGAAAAGGAATTGAGAGAAGTATGCTGTCAATTTTGACTTCAGCTTAACTTGCTATTCAAATGAAATCTCATCTCTAATTCATATCAGACCAGGGAACCAAAGCCACAAGAGATTAGAGTAAGGTTAGATGTTATTGAAAATAGACATAGGGATTTTTTGTTTGGAATTTAGTTTGAGGAAAAAAGTCTGGAAGGGGGTGGCAGTGCTCCAGGCCAGGAATCTGGTAGAGAGAAGAGAGCCACTCACTGTCTCAGGTGGGTGCCTGAGTGCTGAGGCTCTGAACTCGCTCAATCTTACGATTTATAGTAAAGGTTCATGCTTGCTTGAATTATTATTTAATTGAATTTTAAAAAATCTATGCAGAGCCTAGCCTCGAAGAGACTTGAAGTGCCAGGATGGGGTGGAGAGATACTCAGGGAGCCCCCACCTGCTGGCAGGAGAAGAGAAGGGGGAAAATTTGGAGACAGGGCATTGAGGGGGATGTGAAATGAATAAGTAAGTAAGTAGATAGATAAATAAAGTAAATAAATAAAATTTTAAACAGACTGAGATGTGTTGCCTGTTTTTGCTGTTGTGCAGGAGGTCTTGAATCATGGCCTTCCAAAGATAGCAGCACCTGATCCCTGGACCCTGGAAGGGTTAATTCATCAGAAGAGAACTTCTGCAGATGGAATCAAATTAAGTATTCCAATGAGAGATTATCCTAGACTGTCTGAGTGAGACCAGATCCTAATCACAGGGATCTTTAAAATAAAGAGGCAGGGGCATGGCGCGGAGCTTTGCTACACAGGTACCGGAGGCCTCATGAAATCCGAGCTAGGCAGGACTAATAGCCACAGGTCAGGGACACAGAGAGTCCCCAAAAGCTTGAGGTAAGGGTCCGCCGTCCTCCTAGAATCTTTCTGAGCTCACCCCTGCTATCCCTTGTTTCCAATCTTCTTGATCTAAAACTGGGAGAGGGTGTACAGTTTTGTTTAAGCAGTTATTAGGTGCAGCCCACAAGAGAAGCCACGGCACCAGGGAAAGGCGGAGAAATGATCTCCCAGAGACCCCCTAGGAGGAATTTACAAACCTCTGAGGTTTCAAAGAAGCCCAATTTTCAAGTTGGCGAAGAATACCTAACTTTTCATTATCCCCTTTGTTTTGGAGAAAATCCATAGTGTGAAAGGCATTCGGAGAGATGGCAGCCTGGGAAAATCCCTCTTCACCCAGTCCTCTCCTCTCACCAGGATGCAACTGTCCCACTAGCATCATTTCAGGCCCTCCAGAAGCACAGGGTGGAAAGTCCTTGGCCTGTGTGCCAGTCCTTATTTGGAGACTAGTGCAGTCAACTTCTGACCCTTCTCAGTCCACTGCTAGGCACTGTCTTGCACACAACCATTTACAGCATTTGTTATTTCTCATAGGAGAAGAAATGTCAGCTGTTCAGAAGACAGGAAGAACCAAATAGTCTCTCTCTCTCTCTCTCTCTCTCTCTCTCTTTCTCTGTGTGTGTGTGTGTGTGTTACACATAACAATAATAATCACAGAAGTGGAATAGAGGAAAAGTTTAAGGGGAGAAGGACTGGGAATGGTGCGAATACCACTTTCATCAACGGAATCTCAAATATTGTATTTGGAAAGTCAAAATTTGAAATATAGCATATGATAGAAGAAAAAGAAGAGGAGGAGGGGAAGGGAGTGGGAGGAATAAGAGGAGTGGGAAGAAAGTGGAGGGGGAGGGGAAGAGGCTATGGCTGCCTTGGGAATTTATGTCTCAGAATGAAACAAAACACAGAGGGAAAGTGTCCATGCAGTAGATTATTAGGGGAAAACTCTTAAGACCCTAGAGTAAGAAATCCAATAAACCGTCATCAATGGACCAGAAAATTGATGGCAAAATAGCCCCCACTTAAGCCTTATATTAATTAAAACCTCTGCACATTTAAAATTTTTGTTGAAAAGACCTAGAACTAACCTTGAGAGAAACTGTCTCACAGGTAAATCTAGCACCAAAATAACTGAAGACACAGACTGCGGTGATCCTAAAGGTTTGTTTAACAGCTGAGTATTTCTGGATTTCTTCAGTGCCATCCCATACGTTTTCATACTAAAATGGGAAACAGGATGTGGGAGAGAACAAAGCCGCCACAGGAAGGAATTGTCTCAGGGCCGGATAAGGAGGTGCTTACACATAGAGTGTCTTTCTAAGAAAATCATTCAGTGTCAACTTGGGAAACAACTGTCACCTTGAAACCATTTTAACATTGTATCTGTTTATAAATGAAACCCCAAAAGTGGGGGTAAGTCCACAGAAATAGTAACACTCTTTGGCTATTTATTCTTTAGTTTCTTTGTTACTCTAGAATTACTAGTAAGCAAGAATATTACTTTTTCTATAGGTTGAAGAATAACATGAACTAACTAGTACCCCCTGAGCTCATGTCTCTAGCTGCATATATAGAAGAGGATGGCCTAGTTGGCCATCATTGGGAAGAGAGGCCCCTTGGTCATGCAGACTTTACATGCCCCAGTACAGGGGAACGCCAGGGCCAAGATGTGGGAGTGGGAGGGTAGGGGAGCAGGGCCAGGAGGGGGGAGGGTATAGGGAACTTTCTGGATAACACTTGAAATGTAAATGAAGAAATTATCTAATAAATGTTGGAAAAAATGTAAAATATAAAAACATAAAAATTGAACTTGTTATATCCAAAACTATTCCAGTTAATTCACAGAGTTAAGGATGTAGCATGAGGACTTCATTACTCTGGACAAGCAGCCCCCAGTGCTTGGAAACAGAGATCCTAGTGGATATACCAGCTTAAACACATGCAAAAATATGGCATCTGAGTATTAATGCAGAATGCAATTGGATATAGATGCAGACTTCTTTTTACTTATTCCTGTACTTCTTGCCTGAACAAACAAATAAAAGGACCTCGGATCCCCCTATTCCTCTCAGTTACCAAAATATCTTCAACGGAATACCAGAGACTGAAGGGTGAGGTTCAATAGTCAAACATTTTATATCTCAGAAATCGTATTCAACTCATAGATGTTCTGATGGAATATCATAGGATTTGATATGTGAGTTCCTCATGTCTGTCCCAAGCTATTCAAATATTACTGTTTTCTTTCTCTAATTTAATGTGTGTGTGTGTGTGTGTGTGTGTGTGTGTGTGTGCGTGTGTATAGGTATAGGTATAGGTAGATAGGTATGTAGGTAGGCAGATAGATAGATATAGCATAAGGATTTCGCTAGTATAGATAGGCAGACCCCTGGACTTAGGAGCTGAGAATTATTGGATATAGCAGCTTAAACACATGAAGAAATATGATATCCAAGTATTTGTACAAAATAGAATTGAGTAGAGATGCAGACTTCTTTTTACTTAAAGTAGTAAAGACACATCACTTCTGAAGACTCATCCCCCCCGCTCCAAGCATGTAACAGCCATCTTATTAAAGTGTGGCATGTGGCTATCTTATTAAAATCTACTTTCATTTAGCTGTCATTAATATTAACATTCCAATCTCCCCACTTCTCAGACATACGGAGTAGAAAGCCTTTCCTGCCACTCCTCTGATAGCTGCTGCTTTTGTTTGCAGCACCGTGTATAAGACCCAGGGCCTTGCTCATGCCAGGCAAGCCCACTGAACTACGTTCCCAGGCCCTTGGCTGCTGTTTAAGCATCCATTCATTTCCTATCTTAGTGTTGTAACCTGACAGAGCCAGAATTTCCATCCATCCCTTCTTGAGGTCAGACAACGCTTTAAGAGCTGAAGGTGTAGCCATAGAGAAAGTATATCCTTGTTATCATTCATGCTGCTAACATTCTGATTAGAAAAACATACACAGATACCTTGATATGTAAGTGTTTAAAAGCACAAGTGGATCGTTAATCATTAATTGGTATAATCAATTAAGATGAGGTGTCAAGTTTGGAAGTGTCCAGGTACTTGCTTTAGAACCACTGGCCAGGAAAGTCCTTTATCAGTTGACAGCTTTGCTGAGACCTCAGTGTTGAGATCTACCTCCACACATGAGAAGCAAAGAGGAATGGCAGATGGCAATGTTAGGGGGCGGGGGGCTGGGGGAGGGGGTCCCCTTCTCCTGGATTTTATCCCAAGTGCAGTGAGAAGCTTTAAAAGGGCTTTGAGCATGGCTTACAAGACTTGTGTTTTTCAGAGAAAGCAGCATTGGATTGCTAACAGATGACGTCTATAGGAGGGGTGGAGGGTAGAAACAGGAGCGCCTGTGAGTCTTGTATCCAGGAGATCAGTAGCCTCAAAGCTGAGGAGAAGAGGACTCAGCTGCAGCATGTTTAGAAGGGAGAGGAAAGACAGCTGTGTTAGCTCTGAGGCTTGGAGAGAGAGGAGGAGGAAAGGCTAATGCGAAGAATGGTGTGAGGCACAGAACATCGGTGATCCCGCACACTGCGATAGGGAAGAGACGGGGAGGGGAAAACTGAGGGGAAAGGAAGAAGTTGGCTAAGGACACACCTGAAATGCATCCTCCACATGCAGGGAAACAGTAAATGGAGTTGGGTGTATGAGCACCAACCCTCAAACAGAGATGAAGGCTGGAAACTGATTTTGGAAACTCATCAAACCATGAGTTATATTTAAAGCATAAATGAGGTAAACTGAGATGTGGGGAGATAAAGTGGCAGCTACAAACAAGATAGCCAGAAGATGCTTCCAGCTAGAGTATCTACAGCAGAGATGGCACCCTAAAGAAGGCTGGTGGGGGATGGGAGAGGATGGAGGGAAGCCACAGAACCACTATGAAATGGTCACGCAGTTTGATAACATTGCATGGTTAAGTGAACACGTTATCAGAAAACTACCAAAGAGATTTGGGAAGAAGGAATCCAGAGGTCAGCTTTCCAATGGTCTCACTGCAGTGGCAGAGAAGTAGTCTAATTCCAGGGGCTGTAGCAACATTCGTGGGAATGAGCAGAGACAGTCACTCCAGATGACTTTAAACATTCTGATGTGGGCTGGAGAGATGGCCCAGAGGTTAAGAGCATTGGCTGCTCTTCCAAAGGGCCCAGGTTCAAGTCCAAGCATCCACAAGGTAGCTCACAACTGTCTGTCTATAATTCCAGTTACAGGAGATACAACTTCCTCACACAGACATACACCAATATAAATAAAATAAATAATCTGTTAAAAAAAATGTTCTGATGTAACAGGAATCAGATCAATAGGCTAATCACCAAAGAATATAGGGACCAAAGCATTTGTGTCTCCTTTTGTTTTAGAAAGGCATAAGATACACTACATTTATATGATGCTTAGAATATTGCTAGAAAGGAGAAACAATAACTCCCAAAATTAATTTTGAGAAGTCTCTTCCTTTCAACATATTTTCTTGGGGGGTGGGGGTGGGTTGCTATTACATCACTTTCCAGTATGTGAGTATCTGCTTCTAGACCTGTTATTCTATTCTGTCTCTCTGTGTCTATTCCTGAACCCCCCCCTCTCTCTCTCTCTCTCTCTCTCTCTCTCTCTGTCTGTCTCTGTCTCTCTCTGTGTCTTTTCTACTGTATCTTAGCCCTTCCTAAAACAAAAGGACACACAAATGCTTTGGTCCCCTCCTCCATTAGCAACCAGTTTATTGATCTGACTCGTGTTAGATCAGAACTTTTAAAGTAATCTATACTGTATAAAGTCATGCTATCTAATATTAATTGTTGTACCTTCATATTTGATCGTATGGATCTCCTTGGTATATTCACCATTATAAATAGCCCATCTAGTTAACCCATTTCACTTCCTGACAGAGTTAGAAGCTGCTTGTAAAACATATATCCAAATTACTCTCTTGAGATATTTATTGGCCCTATCTTAAGTCCACAAACATTCCTTTTTACACTACTAACCTTGCAGTTGTGCATGGTGGCACACCTTCTGCCATCCCAGCAATCAGGAAGACAAGGCAGGAGGACTGAAAATTCAGGGTCAGCCTGAGCTACATGGCTAGCCTCTGCTTCAAAAACATCTACTAAATTAGAATCTTTGTTAGATTGGCTTCCAACTCATAAACATGATATATTCCTCCATTAAGTTAGGATTCATAATGCATAACAGAAATTAAAATTAATGTATTTTGTATATATACATGAATATTTACAAATTTATGTATATTTTATATATATATATATATATATATATATATATATATATATATATATATATGCTTTGTATATTTTGATGCTTTATGGAAATGTTTAAAATGAAGGTTTGGATTGCTTACTGCTATTATATATGAATGTATATTGATTTGATATGTAATGTTTTCTCAAGCTCAATAATTTGTAAAATATCTTAAGAATACATATTAAATCTAATGGCAGCTATGAGTATTCCTTTCATATCTTAACAACTCCCTCATTTACCTGATGTGCACTGATAAAGAGTCATTGGTAAAATAGTGAATTGAAGCAATGGCCACAAATACTCCTAACTCTGTTTTAAAGAGAATTGTTTTAAGGATCCTTGGTTACGATGCTAGCCAAAATGTTAATGTATTATTATTATTTTCAGGGTCCCTCTACTCATATAAAGTCTCAATAATAATTGTTTTGATTGTATTTTAGCATCATGAAGGCATGCTATGTTTTATGAGACAAGCTCTTTTGGTCTCACAGAAATAATCATGTTTTCACTTACATCATGTTACCATAGCAATGGTTAATTTCTAAATCTTAGTTATTTCATTTTGGCCTATGTGTATTGACAGACTTCACTTATTGGGTACCTTTGTATCTAGGAGAGATCATGAGGCTGAGCTCTGATCAATACTATGCCAGCAGAGCCTGTGCCTCTACACTCAGCCCTATATCAGCTTTTGCCATTATCCCTGATATTGTCCCACTGTATTTGCTCGCAAAAGGTGCTCTCAGGTCATAAATCCATAAACTACCTTACATCAGATGAAAGTTTCTGTGTTTGCACATCTAAAAGTCTCTCTCTCTCTCTCTCTCTCTCTCTGTCTCTCTGTGTGTGTGTGTGTGTGTGTGTGTGTGTGTGTGTGTGTGTGCTTCAGTCTTTAGAAAGATTTCTATCCACAGATTTACAGATGAGTAGACATTATTATAAATTTATGAAAGCTCTTAAATGTCCAGCCACATATAACAGAATGAGTATTACTCTGACCATCCATTATTACTGTTGAGAGAATTGGAGCCCTAGAGTGTTGTGCTGTGTAAAGACATAACAGACAGGGCTGTTTCACTCTTGTATGGCTGGTGGTTAGGAAAGTACCAGGAAAGCAGAAAGGAGGAGATAAAGGTTATTGCAGGGGATGAATAAAGCCATTTAATCTTCCAGTGGGCTTCATTATCTGTGAAGTAGGGATAATTAGAATACAGTGCATAATTAACTAACACAGGGTGATTTGGAGATTATACCAAATAAGGTGTTTGGAAATCGTAAAACATAAGTCACTATGGAACTGATTATTGTGTTCTCTCCATCTCCCATCAAAGCTCCTTTTGACCAGTGATCATAGATAGTGGGACTTAAATTGGTTTTCCTAGGTGAGCTGAGCTCTCTTTTGTTAGAAGTACTCAAAAGACCTGAAAATCCACTGGCAGTGTTAGGAGGAAAACTCTCACGGTAGGTCTTATCAGATTCTAGTCTTCTAACTTAAAACCAGAATAAGGCAAGCAGGTGGGAAAGTAAGTGCACCCACACTAGTTAGAGTGTGTTCGGTAGACTGAGGGGTGGGTGAGGGAGTGGGTGTGAGCATGTGATGAGCCAGCTTTATGTCCCCACTTCTTAGTGCATATGTGACGTCACTAAAGATATTATAAATGTTTTTGCTTCTATTTTATCATTAGTAAAACTGAGAGGAAGAATGAAGGGGTGGGAGACAGGAAGGAAGGAAGGAAGGAAGGAAGGAAGGAAGGAAGGAAGGAAGGAAGGAAGGAGAGGGGAGGGGGAAGGAGAGAGAGGGAGGGAGGGAGGAAGGAAGGAAGAAAGGAAGAGAGGGAGGAAGAGAGAGAGAGGAAGAGAGAGAGAGGAAGAGAGAGAGAGAAAGAAAGAAAGAAAGAAAGAAAGAAAGAAAGAAAGAAAGAAAGAAAGAAAGAAAGAAAGAAAGGCAAAGAAGGAAGAAGGGAGGAAGGAAGGAAAATGTACTTGAGGTTTAAATAAAATAATAGTGTAAACATTTAGCATGGTGCTTGATACATAGTTAGGGATTTGTAAACAGCTGTCCTCATAACTGTTTCTTCTACCTGTGGTTGGTATTTATCAGGTACAGATCAAACCTTTAGCATCTAGCATCCCAACCCGTCATGCATTACCTTGATGTGTATTTCTGGTCTAATGTTACTGTCCATGTTAGGTATGATGACCAGAGACAGGCATGGTCCCTCAGGTAGCGTGGCCTGAAGAGAAAGTGAGGCTAAGCATGGTGCCGTTTGATGTTTGCACATTTTCAGGGTCAGTGCAGGAAAGTTTCTTTAGTGAAACAGCTGTCATCTGCTGACTCACTTAAAGATAGGCGTTTGTTCACTGGAAGTTTTCTCTAAGTCTTCAACAATTTTTACCTAGTAATGGAACAGCTCTTTTGGGTAACTATCTTTAAGTGAGTCAGCAGATACAGTCTGGCGGGCCTGAGACCCACCAGCAGGAGGGGTTTTGAGAGGTATCTGTGTCAGGCTGATCCCTATCTGCAGAGCCCACAACCTGAGAGCCAGAGTGGACTTTGAAGCTGCTGAGCCCTCCAGACTCTGTGGCACGCCAGGAGGGAGGAACCTGTCATTCTTGAGGAAATTCAAGCTCAGACCATCTCTTGTCTTCCTGTAACCCAGCTTGTTTGGCTCTCAGAGATCCCTGTACCCAACCCCAACACTACCCGGGCATACACTCTTGCTCTTGACATCTCTGAGGACAGACAGACATATGCTCATAGTATCCTAGCTTCTTCTCTATTATCTCTTAAGTTTTCATACAAGTATATAAATATATTTTGTGTGTTGGACACCTTACCCCCACACACAAGATCCCAATCCTCCCTCTTCCTCTCCCTTCCCCCACTACTATAATATAATGTCATGCAGCAATTACAACTTTAAAGTAAGATTAAGAAATGAATATTAAGCTCCCCAACTCCTCATTCGCCCCCAACCCTTAGAGTTCTCAGAACACGACCTTATAAACAATAATGACAGAACATCCTGTTCTATCTGACAATCCATTTGGCAAGTGTGACATTGAGTTCCTGTCACTTTCCCCACCATGCCTTGGTTTCTGTTAGTCTTTTCATGGGCTCCATTCGAAAGTGGTCTTAGAAAAATGATTCTATCATTGTTACCTATGTACTTCAGCTTACAGATAAGAAATTTGGTGCTAACAATTTTTAATTCCTTCTCATGAATCTACTTTAAACTTGAACTTGAAGAAGAAATGGGCTTATTGATAAATATAGGCTGTTAGCCACTAAAGATTTATTGATATATAGGCTGTCAGCCTCTGTAGGTTTATTGCTGTATAGGTTGACAGCTACAATAGTAGGAAAAGATATAAAGTACAGTGCTAAAGATGCTATGTAAAAATACATGAATTAACTAACAATTGTTAATAAATAACCCAACTGTTCTTCACCAATGAATGGATAAGTAAAGTATGGTACAAGCAAACCAACACTTCTTATCAATACAAAGGGAGGCACTAATGATTGATTACATTGAATTTAATGGAAGAAGCCAGGCTCAAAGCTACGTACATACTGAATTCACACAACTTTCTTGAAGAAACACAAGTAAGGGGAGAGGAAACACAATAGTTGTGATAGAATCCAAAAATAGAAGAGGGGCTGGCAGGAAGAGGGCGGGGCCATGTGAAGGGTGGCATTGAGAGGTGGGAATTAATTATACAGCTAAAGATAAACTATACCTCAACAGATCAGACCTTTAAAATTGCAGCATTGATCCCCTGTCACTACTGGGAAACACTGCAGCCTATTGACACAACTGCACCAGCATGCTGGCCATCCACGAGCCGCTTACTTGCTTATAAATCGTGGGACATTAGCCCTCCCCATTCTAAGAAGGAGCAGGTACCTCTCTGAGACTCATTTTATTTTATAAGAGCAGCAATCTTCTTTCTTCACGAGTACTTTGCCCTCATCATCAAATTACCTTCCAGTACCCCCAGTTCCTAATCCTGTGATCTGAGGGTTAAGAATTCAGCAAATGCTTTTGTGGGGAGCACTGTCATGGGGATTATGGTAGCGGAATACCCATTAAAGGGAACCTAGTAGAAGTAAAATAACCCCCATCTTTTCCTGGCTGAAGATCCTCCTCCAACCGTACTGCCTACCCGAGTACCCAGAATCCTCTGTACACACCACGCCAGCTACACTCATCAACTCTATGCCTATAAACTTATTTGTATATTTCTCACAATGATAATTCCCTTGAGTTGATCTTTATTCCCATCTAAGTTATAGACTCAACCATGAGGACTATGCAATTGTGTGCTTTTGTAAACGTTTCTGTAATAGTTATCAAACTCATTCAGAAAAGAAAACACACCTGAGTCTTTCACATGACAGGTGTTCAAGAGTCTCTGTGAAATGAGTGATTTCTTCTGTGACTGTGGCATTTCTGACCAGGCAACTTGTATTAAATTACTTTTCTTTCACTGCCTTGGTTGAGTTTGTCTTTAAGTCAGTGGAAGATCAAGCTCATCCTTGTCAACAATGGCCCAGAGGTCTCAGTCCTAATCTTGGTAGGACTTAGTGTCCTCCTTCCCAGGCTTTCTCCTCCAACCTTTCTTGTGCTACCTTCTTGTCACGATTTTTCTCATGGATAACACCACAGGGCATGTCTCAGACCACATTCCTGTCATCTCTGAACTATGCTTTCTCTGTTTCCTCACTCTACTCCAAACCAAGGCTTCACTGTCCCACTCCTATCTGCCCCATGCCAAGACTTCATTGATCCACCCATTTGCCCCATACCAATCTGCCCCACACCAAGGCTTGACTGCTCCCACCCCAATCTGCCCAACACCAAGGCTTCAGTCATTGCTCTATCTACCCCATGCCAAGGCTTCACTGCCCCCCCATTGTTCCCACACCAACGTTTCACTGATTCCCACCTCCCCTGATCTGTCCCACACCAAGAACAGTCCTTTCCATAACTCTTTGCATCATATCATGTACTTTTGGGGCTTAAAAGTGGCCTTGCAAGATCATTTACAACAAGCTAAAATTTCAGTTTATCTTCTCACAGACTGGAAATGAAGCTGACTAGGCAGGAGATTGTAGAAACCAGAAAAACAACATATAATATGAAACCCAAGTCACATCAAAGACAGCAACTATCACCATTTTCCCAGTAATGAAAGCTGAGGTGAAATGTCCTAAACTTAGTGCAACTGAGGTCATATATTAAAAATGCATTTAGTGTTCACAGTCTAGTCATAACTTGTACAAACAACCTCAGTTACAGAAGCATCAAAATTCCTAAGGAACAAAGACATTTTCAGGAAAGTTTGACAATCTGTAGTTAAAAAAAATAACTAAGCTGAAATAAGACTAATTATTTTATTGAGTACTTTTTCTTATAACCATTGAACATCTGGAAAATACTAATACAAACTAACTGATACAGAAAGAATTCCATTATTATGCATCTAAAACTATCTTCCATTCACAGGGTATTCATGTTATAAGACATAAGTTACAGGGGCATGTGGTCCCTGTGGTAATGACTTTGAAATGACCATTTAAGGGTGAGATCCTCTCTGACTTTGTGAAACTACATCAGTATGCATCTGTTTTCATTGATGTAGGAAGAGTTTAGATTTAAGAAAAAAACCTGTCTTCCTCATTTTCTTCTGCCTCTTTTATAAAACTAAATCATACTTCTCAGTTTCAGTTTCCCCCTACTTTATTTTCTCTGTATACTTCCCATAAGAGTTATATCACATAGAGATGCATTATTATTACTGCACATATGCATTAAAATCAACAAAGCCAAGAACATGACCCATGTTGAGTGGAGTGGAGTCCAGATAAATATCTCATCAGGAGTGAGTGAAATATGTCCCCAGGAGCAATGAACTGCTTAGACAGCTTGCTTTAGGCTAAAACACTGAGTCAAAACTTTAGCTTTCTGTCCTCTCAGATGTGACCACACTGCGGATGCTTTGGCTGCCCAGCATTCAGAGAATTTTATTAAATCCATTTGCCATGTGTTTCCATTCAGGCAAAGCCTCCATTCTCTATGAATACATAAAGTACACACATGTCTGTCTACTGACCTTGATGTCACTCAGCCTTTAGTTTGTGCTAATTGGGAGCTCACTGGTTTCTTGAGCTTCTGTCGGGACCACCCACACAATTCCCAGTCCTAATCAGCAGATTTTAATCAATGTTTGACCAGAGAACCTCTGAACTACGAGTGAAGATTTTTCTTTCCTCACAGTTTGTATCAAATTCCTGCGTTGTTGATAATATTTAGTTTACAGTAAAGTGCAGCCATGCAAAAAAAGGTGAAGCTTTTTGAAAAGTATAAGGGTATCCAATCAAGAGAGGTTGCCACTAACAATTAGACAAAGACTATAATGGGTGGCTAATGTAGTCATAAAAATAGGAAGTATTTAGTTCTGGTGTGGCCATAAGAAGAACAAAAGATCTGATGAAGGCTGAGGTTGCAGGATGTGGCTATTATTTCCCTATGAAACTTAACTTCAAGAATCCTTTAACTATACTGACAGGCTAATTAGAAATCCCCCAAAGTAACTGACTTAATTATTACAATTATTATTATTACTTCCTCCTATTCAAAATACACTTAATACATTCTTGGGGGTATCTTCAAGGAATAAATAGTGTACGTTATATCATTACAAGACCATGGAACCTTAGAATAATTTAAAGAAGTCTTTTATTTGGATTTTGCCAATTGGAAAAAATGCTATAGAAGGGAAAATACTCATGGGGGTTCCCCAAAACAATGAGAATTAACTTTGATCTTTCCAGCAATGGTAGTGTATTAGAAATTAGCATACACAATAGTTCTACTTCACATCAAACAGGGATACACAGAGGAACTCTACAAAAATTCCCACTTCCAGCTTGGACTTCCTTTTTTTTTTTTTTTTTATTGTGGGTGATCCTTGGACTCTATCCTCCAGGGACAGTTTCATCTAAAAGATGGTGATGATTCTGACGACTGAGATGTACGTGTCGTGGTGTCTCTGGAGGCTAAAGCGCAGGTGCCAAGTGGTTCCAAATAGCTGGGTGCAGTTAGTCTCAGGGGCACCTCTGGAGGTTCCGCCTGGTTCTATTCAGCCTCTAGAGGACTTCCATTCTTAAGCTGTGATTTGCCTCCGCCTGCATGTCTACTGACAGGCTTGATTTAACTGGACATGGCTGGAGTTGAGCTGCCTGTCCTTTACCAGTCTATCACCTCGGAATCCTACCTCCCCTCTGGTTATGTCTGCCTTTGGGTGGCAACTTCATCCTTCAGGGAACACAGCCAAATTTTTTGACTTCTTTCCTTTCTTTATTTTTTCTTTTCTTTTGCCATTTTAAACAAAATGAAATATAATTACATGATTATTACATAATTTCCTCCTCCTTCCAACCTCAGCTATGTTCCTTCCCCGTTGGTACCTCTCAAGTTCTTGGCCTCTTTTTAATTATTTTATAAGCATACACACACACACACACACACACACACGTAAATCTATGCAACCTGACGAATTCACTCAGTACTGCCTGTATGTGGATGATTTCTCAGATAACACTTGGATTGGATAACTAGCTAGTGAGCTCATCTTTGGAGATGATTAATTTTTCCCTCTTCCAAAGATCTTTTTTCCTGCAGTTCTTTGTCAAGTGGTAGGGCCTTGGGAGATTTTCCTCTTTCAAGTTAGCCTCGTGTCTCCTGGTCTGGTCACTGTCTGGATCTTATTTAGGTAGCCATATTGATGAGGAATCCCAGGTGAAGTATCCCTGTGATTTCCAGGAGACACCACCATCTTGCAATAGCTTTCTCGTCCTCCGGGTCTTTCCCTGTGATGGTCCCTGAGCCTTCAGTGTGAAGGCTGTGGTGTAGCAGTATCAGCTGAGGCTGGGAACCATGCTCAGCTGTTCTCAGCAGCCATGGCCTTCTGTCTCTCTCTGCTGCAAAAAGCTTTTGTTGAGGTGTGGGAGTTACTTTATTCCTACACTCCATGCACAACCATTTCTGCTATTCCTGTCCTCAAAAATAGACTCCCAGCTAGTGGCTTCTTAGTACTTGTATTGTATTATCACGCCAGGCAAGTGAAAGCTGCTACTAGGTCTGAGTTCATCAAAGCATTTCCTTAATGGTGTCAGTTGTCAACAGACAGATATATTCACCTTATTGGCTTTGATTCTGACTTCTTCTCATTCAGCAATAATATAAAATGATGAGTTGGTGTCCTGCACTATTCTAGATCATGTGGATCTATCTGTGAACAGCATAACGCTCCCTATCAATGGATCGTACATCTGATGGGAGGCAGGCAGTAAAACAAATAACAAGAGAATGGTAAGTAACATCAGAGATCAGAGCAAATGAGACCAGGACTTATAAAGGGACTGAAGTGTCAGGCAACAGTTCTAAATAAGCACATCAGGATGTGATAATAATAATAATTATTTTTTTTTTGGAAAGTAGAATTTCAATGGCTATTTGACTATTTCATTTTATATATCTAGCAAAAGGATTAAGAAGCAAGTTCTCAGGATAAAATGATGTATATTGACCCCATCTTTGATTTAAATTTGTCCTTTCTATTGTGTTAGAGAAGAAGAAAGGAAGAAGGTGGGTGAGGGAGTCACCTAGGAAATGGGCTCTTGCTATGGAGTTTGTGTCCCACCCAAGTTCACATATTCACTTCTAAAGCCACTGGGACAGTGTTCAGAAATGTGAACTTTAGAAGGTAGTCATATGTGGAGAATTGCAAGCTGGTCTCCAGTCTAGCTGAGGTCCGAATCCCGGTGGTGATAGTTCACCTTCATGACACGGTAGGTGTTCCCTCATGCTCCTGAAGCTCTGGTCTGTGCCTAAGTTACCGCCCCCCACAGCCCCTACAAGAGAAGCATGATCAGTAGTCACATAGGCAATGGCCCAAGCTTCTGACCTTCAGGCTAAACTCCTCCCCAGTTACCTAGCAACAGTAAAGACCATAAAAAGGGCTGTTCAGCCCCACCTAGCTCTCTTACCTCTTACTCTTTTACTTGTCTCTCTTGCTTCTTACCCCTCACTCTCACCCCCTCTCCTCTTTGTCTTCTCTCCTCTCTCCTTTCTCTTTTCCTCTCCTCTCCTCTCTCCCTCTTACTCTCTTTCTATCTAGGCCCACCTCTCTCTGCCTTCTCTCTTCCCCCCTGCATTTCTATAATAAAGCCCTTAAACCATAGAGAGTCTCTGCTCATCAAGGCTGCACGCACTCTCACAGGTGTTGGGAACCTCTTCCTTTATCCCTCTCTCCCATAACCCTGGTGGATTTAGAAAAGTAGCTCTGGGATCCCCAGGTAGGATTGCCCCTGGCCACCTCCTGAAGAGTGGGATAGAGGAATGTCCACCCAGGGATGAGTGGAAGATACTTAGCAGCCCTCCCATACCTGACTGACCAGAGAATAGGTGGAACTCTGGTGGGGTGTGGGCCTTTTGCTCCCTCCTCATCCCCTTGGCCCCCTTTTTAGTTATAGATGATGTCATAAGGTAGGGTCTTAATGACACTCAAGGCTCTTCCAAGAGGAAATACAAGGAGCTTCCTTCCTGTATTTCCTTCTGCTAGGTGGTGATACAGCACAGAAGTCCCCCTCTGTGAGTGAGGATACAACCCCATCCTTCCCACAGTGCTGGCTCTCGTGCCTCAGTCTCCCCCATTCCCCACAACTTTGAGGAATTTATCTATGCTCTCAAGCCAGTCTATTATATCTTGTTAAGGGCAAAGGCATAGCCTTAGACCCACTACACTGTTAAGTGTTAAAACATGTCTAGTTTTTGACATCCTATAAATACACTCTTGAAATGTCCCACTCCATCCCCCAATTGTTTCTTTTGTATCTTTAAGCATCTCACTCATGCGGGAAATTCAACAAACCATCCATGGTCAAAACCACTCAGTGTCTTACATAGGTATTTCATATTTAATTAATCCCACGACATCTTCTAAGTTCTCCCAATTAAAAAGATAAGATCTACAATATTGAGAGCTACTTCCACCATAGCTTCCTCGTTTGTCTCCCAGTCACCTCTCTCATTTCCACAAGTTGCTAGTCACAGACACCTGAATACAGTCATCCATGGCCACCAGCTTATCCAGTGATGGAAACTCCCTGGGAAGAATGAAAGTCCAAAACTGATAACAAGATGGAAACAGTTGTGTGTGGGACCTACTCAATCTTCACCATCAGTTATCCCAATGGAAAAAACTGTAAGGAAGAGTCAGTGGGTGACTCGTAGTAGCAACCACCAGCAAGCACCTCTTCTCACGTTTCCTTATGAGACCACTCTCCTCTCAAATGCATACTTCATGATGAAACTTGCTGCAAAAAGAACAATGTACCCTTCACTAAGAAAGTATATTAAATGTGTGTAAATAAAAATAGACTCGGTATTATTATCATTTTTTTGCAGTATTTTCATAAAAGCTTCCAGTCTTTTAACCTGAATACCTTTCCAGCCTATCCTCACCCTGGTCCAGAAAGCCCTGTCTGTGCCCAGCACATCCTCTTTAATGCTTGCACAAGAGTGTCCATGTTTTGATCCTTATGCACACCACTTAGCATGGGATGCTGTTCACACAGCCCGTCTTCAATGCTGGGCACATTTTTAAAGTTCCGGTTCTACATTGTCTACTGTCCCTTTCCTCTGCTGCTCGGTCCATTTGATGAGAGACTCAGATTATTTGATTTTTTCATTTCCTTCCCCTTTTTAAGCCTATTTCATAGAACAGATTTGTATATGTATATTATATTCACTATGTAGCAGAGTTGTACCTACTGCTACAACCATGTCCCTTGGTTTTATGTATACTTTCTACCTCCTAGATAGTCAAGTTCCTTGAGTAGAAAATCAGGATGGTATTACTCTCCATGACATCATGAGAATGCAATCCAGTGCTGAGGACAGCTGGTTCCCACCACATAAAATAACTTAAATGACTGCTTGCTGATAGAAGAAGACCATGCTGATTGATAAGAATGAGTTGGAGAATGGTGTACTGACTTTTTAAATACACTCCACCAGGAAAACACTCAAGTTACCAACAGAATCCACTGTCTTTCTCTGTTCCTCATAAATGTCTTCTCTATCTCTCTCCCCTGTTTCCGCAATGGTGTCCTTCCATGTAAGGCCTCGAAGCGCTCTGAAAACCCATGCTTCTCAGCTGCAAGTGCTGTTCCAATTAAAGCCACAGGACTATCTGCTAGACGTTTTTAATTCACAATGGATAAAATCCAATTGTGAGTTAAGTTGAAAATATTTGCTTGGGAAATAAAATGGTTGCATGTGTGATACCAGTGAGCCATTCTGAGGAAACCAGGCTCCCATTTGGTCAAGGCTTAAAGAAGTATAAAAGGGCCCTGAACTGAAAACACAGAACCACTAAACAATATAAATGGAAATGATGGAAGCAAGCCAGGAGTCTGAGATAATTCAGCGACGTTTCCCATTTGCTGCCTCCAATGTAGGCTTCTAGAACATGTGTGCTTAGTTTTTGTTTGTTTTTAATTCTGATAGAAGAGATTTGTTGCCTTTCTTTTGTTTACTGGCCTGGATCTGACCTCTTGAATCTAGGAAAGGTCATCTTGGAGCAGAAAAATAGTGAATACACTTAATACATATTTAATTTAAGAAATTAAAAAAACAAAGCATTTTGGATATTATTTCCAAAAATAGTCAAAAGTCATATATCTCTGGATGAAACCAAGATGTGCCAACCACTCTCTATAGCCAAAGAAAAAAGAAAGAGAGAGAGAAAGAAAGGAAGAATGGAAGGAAGGAAGGAAGGAAGGAAGGAAGGAAGGAAGGAAGGAAGGAAGGGAAAAAAGCCAGTCATCCTACTACATTCAAAGTGCAGCAGCTCCTCTGTGTAAGGCTAAACATAGATGCAGATGAAAGGGAACCGACCCTACACCCACTGCTTCAGTTATTTGTAGTTTTGTTGCTATACTTTCTTCAGGAAAATGAATTCAGGTTGTACTAAATCAATATGCTTCCTCTTTGAAATTCTTGTTTCTTTAGAAGTGTTGTGAAATAAAAAACATTGCTCAACAGTGCACACCTTATTATACCAACTAATTTGCTCTCCATCAAGTCCAGCTGATTCCTAGGAAATTACACGGACTTATTCTAATGAAGACTAGCCAATAGTAGTTAATTTGAAAACATCCACCTCTAATTTACTTCGTTTCCTGCTGATTGAACTCATCAAATAACTTAAATTTGATTTATTTTAACTTCAGAGTTTTAACATATCAATTTCAACATGTTTGCTTGTCAGTGACCATCAAAACACAAAGGCTTCAGTAATCACCACAGTTGCTATGGCAATGTCGTTTTCATGTTGAAATAAAAAAATTCACGTTTTTAAAGCTGTGTTTCACACAAGACTTATTTTCTTGTCTGATTAGGCATGTTTGGGAATTCTGATGGTGCTAAATTTCAGATTTCACTTCCTTCAGATGGGCAACTGTGTAAAGATAAGGGGAAACTACATTCCTTATTATAGACAAGCATCTTAAGTGATGAGAGCTCATTTTCCTATATACATTATAGGAAAAACATTATAGATAAACATCTTAAGGGATGGAAATTCACCTTCATATAGATATTTCCACCTTATGGATAAACACTGTAGGTGATGGGAAGCTGTCTTCATGTAGACATGCCTAAGTTACAGATAAACTCCATAAGGGGTTTGAGAGACTGTCTTCTATGTATATCTCCACATTATAAACTCCTTAGGTATCAAGAAACTGTCTTCCTATAGACAGCTCCACCTTATGGATAACCACCATAGGGGATAAGAAACTGTCTTCTATAGACATGCCCACATTATGTATAGGTATCTTAGATGATAAGGAACAATCTTCTATAGACATATGATGAATAAACTCATTAGGGGAGAAGAAATTGTCTGCCTATAGACATCTTTACATTATGGATAAGTATCTTAGATGATAAGGAGCTGTCTTCCTACAGTCATACCCACATGATGGATAAACATATAAATGATAAACTCTCTTAGTGAGCACACTTCGTGACTGACAAGGACATGGGTGGCAGAGAACTAATAGTCATGGGCCATTGTAGACATCTTTACATTATGGATAAGTATCTTAGATGATAAGGAGCTGTCTTCCTACAGTCATACCCACATGATGGATAAACATATAAATGATAAACTCTCTTAGTGAGCACACTTCGTGACTGACAAGGACATGGGTGGCAGAGAACTAATAGTCATGGGCCATTGTATGTGGCTTTCTGTGCAGAGATGGATACATGCAGGAATTAAAGCCTTCTGTCTCTTTATTTCTCATGGTGAGAAGATGAAAACAGATCAATTGAAACATGATCGAATATCAAGTTCTTCCAACAGAGGAATGCCACGAACATCCCAGATAGAAACCTGAACATCATTCTTCAGTATTCGGGTTGTTCTCACTGTTCTAGAGTTTTAAGGCCTGGCATAAAATCGTATCTCTGTGAGCAATGATGTGGGGGATTAACTTACTACAGATGAGCAGTAAACTGGCCCATACTGAGGCAAAGATACACCTTTATAATCAAGAAAGAAATGTCTAGCATTTGCAGGTATGTTTCTAATATCCTCTTTATAGCCCCAAAGATAACCAAAAATGCCTAACTGGTCTATGTAAATGGATGTGCACATGTATTATGTAGGTGTGCAATCACTCTGTTAGATACAAACAGTGAGGAGGGGGAAGGAAAAGAAAGTTAGACACAATAACGGGTTTTCATGGGTAAGATAACTTCCACTACATATGCCAACAGTGGATGGATTTTCTAGACCTTAGCAGATAATGAAAATGTATACTGCCCACACTCCCAATAACCTTCACTAACACTACTCGGACTTCCATCTGTCCATTGCAAAAGCAGCACTTCTCTGCCTGGGCCATCTCTTCAGCCATCTCTGGCAGAACCTTTAATTTATGATGCTAACGAGAGTGTGTATTTGGAGTTTACATATTGTATGTCCCTTGAAGTTTTGGGTTAGTATGTGAAGAAGTCAGTCTCAGTAGCATTTTATTACATATACATTTTGTTATATATGTAATATATAATATAATATAATATAATATAATATAATATCTTGAAACAATAGAGGGGGCAAAAAATCAGCATTATATAGATCATTGAAGTTTTGCTTGCTTTTAATCCGCAGTGGAGCTTAGGGACTTGTTTAATCGATGCAGAGCCCTCTCCAAGGACAGAAGTGAGAGGAATACTCGCATGGCAGACCCAGGAGAAATAGCACAGGGTATTCTGAATACCTATCTTACACCATGCCTCTCTACATGGGGGCTCGGAAGATTTCCTTAAAGCTCACATAATTCTCAAACAATTAATAAAAATGCTTCGTAGAAGGATCACCAGGACAAGCAGATATCTGATTTTCTTGATAAAACCCTCATTTTTTTCTATTTTCTTGTGAACTCATTATCTCACTTGTACTGAGTGCTTTGTTCAATACCAGCCAGAACTCTTCCTGCAAAGAACATGTGTAAATGAATTATCCATAATAAAATATGAACAGCGAATTAATCAGGAGGCTGCATTTCTTTACCTTATGGTATTACCCAATAGCCATACTGAAAAAATGAGATTTATTCACACCTGCACCTCAGTTGGCTAAGCAGTTATTGATCTACCTTTCCTTCCTATGCTAGACTGGCTACCTCCCAACCCCATCCCATGATACCTGCATATTTTTATTGACCCCTTCTTCATGGCTCCAATTCCTCCATCCTACCTGCTGATCTCAATCTCCCTCTCTGCCTCTTTCTCCTCTGGCTGGCAGACGTCCTAACCTATTCTCTGCCCAGCTGCTGGGTGATCAGCATTTATTGACAAGGACAAGGATGAATGGTCAGAACTGTTTACACAAGCCCGGGACAGGAGACACTTGGTATAAGCATTATAAGGCTGAATGTTTCATATCTTGAAACAATAGGGGAGTGCAGAAAAATCAGCATTTGAATAAGCCAAAGGGTAAATTTTACATAACAGACAAAACAGTATACCTACAAGCATGAGTGGGTTTTGTGACTACTCTCACAGGCACTGATTTCTATCTACTGACCTGTTTCAGGAATCATTTTATCTTGGACCCTGAACCTCAAAAAAACAAAACAAAACAAAACAACAACAACAACAACAAACCCTATCAACTCTCTTTAGGCAACAATGCTAGATAGGCCACGCATAGGTATTCTAATTACTATAGGAATTTTCCATAAAGTCCCAGATACACGTGTGACACTGTTTTGATCTCTCCAAACGGCCCATCTAACAATGGATCCATATACAAGTGACCTCAGTTGCCCATAAACTGATAGAAAGGTAAAGTCAAACTCTGCCCAATTTTCTGATGCCAAAATAGTGAGATGAAGTATAAGGATGTGTGAACCTTGAGTGTTTGCAGGGTTTACCACGCAGTGATGCATAAAGCATCGTAAAGCACTTCATGTCATAGAAACAAACCCCATTGACATAACATAGATTCTGTGAACAGGCAGGAGACAGAATCTTGTATCCTAAAGAAGAGTGGGGAAGGCAGAGCAGGAGAAAAGGTAACTCCTGATATATGGTGATCAGATGTCAAGTAGTACTGGGTATGACAGGGTGGGAACACCACGGGATGGAGTGTGGCTTGGGTTGCTAGGAGTCCCTTGTGAGTGGTAGTAGTTTCTTCTGAATGCGATAATGCCTGAGTAGAAAAAGATAAAGTAAAAGGAACTTCTAAAAGGCTTTAGAGAAGCAGGGAAGACTTTCTGTAGCTAATTATACATCTTCTCTTACAACAAATAAATTGCTTTGGGGTCAATGGCAGATTCTGTGCACTGAAAACCAAATAGCAAATGCTCTCATGCATGTGACTGTGAAATATTCTGCTGAGATCTCAGAGCACTTTAACTGTACATCCAGGAGATCTAAAGTCTAAGAGTCCTACACACATGCCCTTCACAATCCTACACACATGCCCCTCACAATCCTACACACATGCCCTCACAATCCTACACATACCCCTCACAACCCTACACAGGTCCCTCACAATCCTACACACACGCCTCACAATCCTACACACATGCCCTCACAATCCTACTCACATGCCTCACAATCCTACATAATCTACACATGCCTCTCTCCCAAGCTGTCCCATTCATGAGGGACTCAGAAAGATTCAATGAGTTGCCTTTAGAGCCAACTAACTACACAGTGATGCTCTTCTCTGTAGCGTTATTTACAAAGGAGGGCATTGAAAAACATTCCTCTTCCTGTCAATCACTGTGCTCACCTTCATGGAAAGGATAGAAAAGCTACTTATTCTACATCCTTCCATTACACTGAAGAATTGATGACATATATCTAGACAAATGAGAAGGCCTCTAAGCAACTTGTTTCCAAGCCTCTCTCAAAGGGGGTTGGGGGGGCAGAAGTTCTTTGCAAATAAGGTTAAACATAAAACAGGATGAGTGATTTTTTTCTTTACTTATTTACTTCAATACCCATCGGTTTGCATTACTTGGAGGCTACTTTGAATTCTGCCCCAGGAGTATCCTGCTGGTCCATTCCTTGCGTTGTTCTGTATAATGCATCCGAATAATCAGATTTTTTCTGAATCATTACATTTGGAATCTAGTGCATATGAAGCCGTTGGCCTCTTTCCTAGAAAAACCGGGCACTTCGAGAGGATGAGTGTGTGCTTTCCAGATGTGCTTGGACAGCTCGAAGCAGCTGTTGTCTCCTACTGACCGGCAGGCCTGGCTCCAACTTCCCCAACAGGAAGCAGTGCTTGGAGGGGAGCAGAGTTGAATGTCACATGAGTTAGCACTGGCATTTGTGAACTTGCATCATACTTAATTGTATCAAATGCTGCTCATTATGTGGTTTAGGTCTGTAGTGCTTCTGGAAGGGAAGAAGTAGGAGAAACTCTGAGGGCATTTGAACAAAACCAGAAATCTCTGTTCATGTGAGGGCTCAGATCAGACTTGAGTCATAGGATTGCCAAGTCACTCATGCTGGAGTCAGCTGGGCTGGCCTGGCCTCCCAAAACACAATGTGCTTGTTCTTATTTAATCTCACTCTCTCACTGGATGAAAATGAGTAGGAGGGTGAAGAGGGGGGAAAGATGTTCTCAAGAAAGCAGGACTTGGTAAGAATTACAATACAGTTTTACATCAAGCCTTAAAACTCCACAAGGAGTCTTTCTAAATATTTTGAAGGTTGTTGAAACTCTATAGTGTTTTTTGTTTTTGTTTTTGTTTTTTTATATATTACAGAAGCTCTGGTGAATTAACGCATAACACACCTTTGGGTACCAAATGCCTTCTACACCAGGTGTGAGCCCAGGCTCCTTCCCGCCGTGTTTGTCACTTTACATTCAGCAAAGTATGAGGGTGGTAGGAAGCCTCATCACTGAGAGGCCTCGTTCTTGTTGGAGATGGCTGTTGAGCTTTGAAAACACACAAAGCTTAAAACTGTGCTTTCATTCATGGCATACATAGTCCTGTGTCTGTTACAGTAAGAATGAATGGAGAGCACCTGTGGCTGGGTTTCAGAACATTTCAGTACCTTGTCTATCTCTGTCATTGGCTTCCTTTGGTAACCTGGGTCTGTCTTTCCACTGCTCTATGTTCGCTCTGAAACATGGAACCTGGATCCATCTCACAGACTTCAGGAGCAGAGCACTACCCATTGGATAGAAGAGTGGAGGCCTCCGCTCTGGCCTGCGAGCTTGCAGTCTGCTGCCATCAACATTTGAATGAACTTCTTGGAAGAGTTTGGCTCTTGGTCATTTATTTAATTATTAGATATTTTCTTTATTTATGTTTCAAATGTTATCCCCTTTCCTGGCTTCCCCTCCAAAAGCCCCGATCCCTTCCTCTCTCCCACTGCTCTCCAAGCCACCCACTCCTGCTTTCTGGCTTTGGCATTCCTCTATACCTGGGCATAGAACCTTCACAAGACCAAGGGCCTCTCTTCCATTGATGACTGACTCGGACATCTTCTGCTACATATGCAGCTAGAGCCATGAGTCCCACCATATGCTTTCTTTGATTGGTGATTTAGTCCCTGGGAGTTCTGGGGGTACTGGTTAGTTCATATTGTTGTTCCTCCTACAGGGCTGCAAACCCCTTCAGCTCCTTGGGTACTTTCTCTAGCTCCTTCATTAGGGACCCCGTGCTCTGTCCAATGGATGACTGTGAGCATCCACTTCTGTATTAGTCAGGCACTGGCAAAGCCTCTCAGGAGATTGCTATATCAAGCTCCTGTCAGCAAGCTCTTGTTGACATCCACAATAGTGTCTGGTTTTGTTGGTTGTTTATGGGATGGATTCCCCAGGTTGGCCAGTTTCTGGATGGTCATTCCTTCAATCTCTGCTCCAAACTTTGTCTCTGTTACTCCTTCCATGGGAATTTTGCTTCCCCTTCTGAGAAGGATCAAAGTACCCACAGTTTGGTCTTCCTTCTTCTTGTGTTTCATGTGGCCTGTGAATTGTATCATGGGTATTCTGAGCTTCTGGGCTAATATCCACTTATTAGTGAGTGCATACCATGTGTGTACTTTTGTGATTGGGTTACCCCACTCAGCATGATCTGACTCCATTTAGTAGTACATTTCCAGAATGGTGGTTCACCTCTGTGGTCTTTGTAAAAGCGTGACTGTGTCTTGCATAGGAGGAGGTCAGTTTTGGGGAATCCTTCTCACTTCTATCTAGATTGAGACATATCAGATGAATTTCCATCTTCAAGGAGAACAGCCAAGGATAAAAGAAAAGGTTCGTAATGTCAGGGCTTCCTTGATGTTTAAACACAGGTTGGGCTGCCACCTGGTATGGATCAGGCCTGCCAGGGTCATAGTGTTAGAGAACATTGTCCAGAGGATGTGATCACTGTACTTCCTAGTTTCAGTACCACACACCCCACTTTAGCCCAGAAAGGAGCCTTCCCTGAATATAGAATGCCTGATAAACTTTTATGGTTTTTTTAAGGTATGCTTAATCCTTTTAAATTAGTCTAGTAAAACAAACTTTATAATACAAAAAAAAAAAACCATATTAATCGTTCCTGGGTTGTTTGTTTGTTTGTTTTTCATTGGATATTAAGTGCATGGCTGACTTTAAAAAGTCTACATGTGTTTCTTTCATAGGTCACCACTGAAAGAAGCAAAAGCATCAAAGAGCTTTTTTTTTTAATGACTGAGATGCTATCAGAAGGTCTCTAACAGTTCTTGATTTAAAATCTACTTCCCCAGCAGCCACAGCAGCAGCAGCAGGAAGGAATGCATCCTGAACAGCCTGGCAGGTCCAAGGCTCTCTGAAAATGTATTCTGAATATGAAACAGACTCATTATGCCTATCATTCCCTGGATGTCACTCTAAGAGACAGCCTGAGGTCCAGGCTGTGAGCCTGAACTACTATGTTGGATAGCAAACTCGAAGCCCTCCCACCCTCTGAATGTGCAATTAAAATGTGGATTCTCTGCCAAGGTCAAGACTACAAGATAAATCTCTGTATATAAACATGCTAACAGATAACCAGAGGGTTAAAAAGTCATGAGCTATCCAGGGAGGATAAATACAGAGCAGAGCAGAAGAAAAATCACAAACACTAGTGCCTGTCCATGATGACCTTTGCCTAATCAAATCACCTTGATTCTTTGGACAGATCAGCTGTCAGGAGCAAGCTGCCGAGGTAAAGCAGCCCCGCAGAAGGCGTCTCTCACTGCTTTCCCAAAGGGGCGTTCTCGGCAAGAAGGGATCTTCCCACGGAATGGTTGAAGCCTGCCTTCCAGTCTCAGCAGCTCCACATTCCCCATCCTAACACTCAACCTGCCCCATTGCTACGTGTGTCTTTCAATGGCAATGGGGACAGAAAATGTGGAAGTCCTTCCCTTAGCATGGCCATTTACTGCTTCAAACCACTGGTGCATTTGACAGCAGGGAATGCACTTAGGGAATGAGATCACATTGTTCTACTAAAACTACACTGATCACAGAGCCCTTCTTATTTTCTTTTCACTTTTAGACATTTTTATTAATTCTTTGAGACCAGTCAAAATTCTGTATTTCAATCATATTCACTTTCCTTCCTCCTCCTAGATCCACCTCCACTTTCCAGCCTATCCAACTCCATGTCTGCCTTTAAAAAAAAAGATTAAAGCCATTGAGTTCAATTTGTGCTGCCCCCATACTCTTGGAGTTGAGGCCATCCATTGAACATAGCCTATACCAGTGGACACACTCTTGAAAACTGACTCTCCTTGTCCCGTCAGCTGTCAATTACCAATAATTCCTCTTCTAGTGGGTGGGACTTACTGTGATCACCTTCCCTTCTTCATGCTGAGATATTTGTCTGAATTGGATTTGCACCGGTCTTGTGAATGTTGCCACAACCACTATGAGTTCATGTATGAAAACAACACAAAACATTGTTTCTTTGTAGGCACCCATTGCCTCTGGCTCTTATACTCTCATTGAGTCATACTCTGCGGATGATCTCTGAACTTTGCATGGAGGGTTATAATAATATAGATGTCTGACTTGGGGTTGACCACTCCACAGGCCTCTATTCTCTACACATTGACTACTTGTGTGTCTCAGGGTTAGTTTCTCCTACTCCACGAAGTTCTCTGATAAGAGCTGAGAGATGTGTGAATCTATTGGTATGGTGAAAAAAGATCAGGAGTCAATAGGTTCCTTCTAGAGCCTATGACCTATCTAGGTACAGGTTCTTGGGCTCATTAATTGTGCCAGGTGTGGGTTCTATGTTGTGGAGTGAGCATTACATACAATCAGAAAGTAGCTGGTTACTCTCATAACATTTGTGTCACTATTTTTCCAGGCAGTTGTTGCTGTATTGTACTGAAATACTGTACTGTACTTCACAGGGCACACTGCTGAGTAAGACTAATGAGTGTTTCGCTCTCCTGGTAGCACGTTAGCAGCTTCCAGCATCATGGAAGCTAGCCAATGGGGATGAAGATTCAAGGTCAGTGTCATCTTGATTTCTCCTTGTTCTGTGAACTTGCCCTCAAGTTCTAGAAGCTAGCTATGAGCAACAGCAACGTCATGAACTTGTAATATTTGGGGTCTCTAGAACACCACTAGCCAACCACTTCAAAAGAGGTGGCTCTATTTCTGATACTGGGCTCTTTTATTGCTAGCCTGTGGTGTCTGGTAGGGGCATTGTCCTCCAATCTGATCTAGAGTACACACTGTACATTCCAAGAGTGACTCTCCAAAAGTCAAAGGGGGGATCCTGACACGAGTGGGACCATTATGGGGAAACCGAGATGCCATCACCCCAAATCCAGTGCCGTCACCCCAAATCCAGTGCTGTGTTTGCTTTGTTCTTTGGTTTTCCCTCACTTTGCTTCCTCATTCTCTCCACTTGTTCAACTCTTCTGAAACCAGTCCCAAATTCCACATCCCAAAACACCACTGAGCTGGAGCTATAAACATAATTCTGGGGAGCTTGCTGAACAGTTGGAGGCGAAGTCTAGTGAAAAGATCAGAGCTGCCCCACTTAGAGAAATTTTTGTGAAATTATCTCACAGAGTTCTTGGAACACGAGCAGCAGCAGCAAGGCAAAATGTCAGCATTAATTTGATGTGGCTTTTTGTTAAATGCAGAATGGTTCATTAAAGCCTTAAGCAGGTGGCAGGTTTGGCAGCCCAGTGTGTGTGCGCTATGGGCAGATTTATTATGCTTCTCATTTTAAAATATTTATGCAGAAACAGACTCAGTGAGATAAATTATCTTGTTCACAAGAGCATTCTGTTGAAGGCTGCTATGATAACTGCCATATCAATCAAATTACGCAATGAAACCTTACCATCAATTTTACAATCACCATTCATTATTTATAGTTCAGGAAGACTCTTTTCATTACTTCTCCATTTTAGCTTTAGGGTCTTGTGGGTGGGTATCTTTTGCCCACATATGGAAAACAGTGCCATAAAATAGAGACTGTACCCAGGAAGCCATAATAGTTATGGAGGTTCAGAGTAGGAATCAGATATGCATTTCAAAGCAAGCCACATGGATATCATTGGCTCTAAACATTCTTCATGGTGACTTCTAGTGGATAAGAGTGCGTAAATATCCAAGGGTGTTCAAATATGGAAAGAGCTCTGCTCTGTCAAATGAGGCGAACTATGATCTAACTAGAACTCAACAAAATCACAAGTGGAGCCAAGAGCATCCTTTAGTTACCAATGAATGCTCGGGCTCTTCCTCAGCCTATAGGGTAAAGTCATGTTTATTTCCCACAGCCGGAACTTTCACCAGTAGGGGCTTGTCTTAGGAACTAGAAACAGTCCTAGAAATCTTTCCATAGGGGTATAGACATGGTTAACCACAACCCATCTTACCAGAGAACTTGGGACCTGGGTTATCGCATGTGCAATAATCTACCAGCCACATTCTAGCTATCCTGACCTGATAACACCACTTCTCCCAAGTGTAGAGTGTGTACTCTCCTAGAGAAAACATTCAGAAAGCTCTAGCAAGAGCAGGCAGCATGTCTCTTGCTTCTTGACTCCTGCCTGACTTGCATTAAGGAAATGCCGGTTACCTTCACTGCTGTATCAGCTAAGTATCTCCAGGATGCGCATGTGACTTCTCACACAGCTACGGGCCTTCCAGGATGCGCATGTGACTTCTCACACAGCTACGGGCCTTCCAGGATGCGCATGTGACTTCTCACACAGCTACTGGCCTTCCAGGTACACTCACCATTCGGTTTTTACTCACACAGAAGAAGAAAGCTTCCCCTTTTTCACTGACCAAAGCCCCTCTGTCCTCCTTGTTATTCACTATATTGCTTGCTTTTCTCCAAAATTCTGCTCAGGAATACATTCCATGGAGACTGCTCAGGCTAACTCTGATTGCAAACTGTTGCAAGTACCCCCCCCCTGACATCCATGAACGGATGGAGAAGTAGACATTTCTTTGTAGCTATTTGTGTTCTCATGTCCATGAGGAACACTCAGACAAGAAGTAACACAAACTCTCTCTTGGGAAGATCTTACAACTAAGTTCAAGTTGATTGATTCAAGGTGATTGTGAATGATCAGTTAGTGTCGGTTCCAGGCATACACTGTGTAGCATGGCAGCCCTACAGTGCCAGTCCCAGGTACATACTGTGTGGTGTGGATGCACTATGCACACTGTCCTGCCTTGACCCTATAGGGAGATGCTACTGAAATTTATGGGTAATCATCTATCAGAGGGGTTATTGAGAGTCAGAAAGACTGAGTTAGTTCTGAGAGAAGTTGGTTCTTCAATTGTGGACTCTGTAATTATGAGCCAGTCATAGTCTTCGAAATGCTTCATCTTCTTTATCAATAAAATAACTGCTGAGGTAGCAATGAAGAGAAATTGATTCTGGGATGATATATGTCTTATGCCACTTTCTGTCATCATAATGGACTAGATAATTTATAGGAAAAGAGACTTCATTTAGTTCACACTTCCAGAGATCCAAGACCACAGCACTCACATCTATTACACTGTAGACAGGGATTCCAGATGATGGCCTCATGTACACAGAGCACATAGAAGGGAGAGTGAAGGGACATGTCAGCCTGCTTTAGAGCAGGTCATTCTCTCAGTAAATAATCCAGCTCTGAGAGACCAAACCTACCTCAGAATTTGAGTATTAATTCTTTTTGAGTTTTGGGATTCCATGACTTAATAACATCTTAAAGAGTGTCAACAGCTCGCAAATGGGAACAAAACCTAGACAAGAATTTCAAAGTCTATTCAAACCACAGCAGTGTATATGCAGGTGTCTATGAGAGAGAGAGAGAGAGAGAGAGAGAGAGAGAGAGAGAGAGAGAGAGAGAGAGAGAGAGAGAGAGAGAGAGAGAGAGAGAGGATCCTTGTGGCATGGTCTGCAGAAGTGTCCCAGTACATAAATAAGTTTGTCATAGCAAGGTGATAACTGGAGTTTCAATGGTACACATGATCACTCTGACATGCTACACAGGCATCATACATAAGTGTGTGTGTGTGTGTGTGTGTGTACACACAGACAATAATAATAATAACTTTAAAATATGAATGTTCTTGTTGCTACCATATTCAAAGAGATTGTGCTGTTTCAGAATATGTGATAACATGGCACAGTCCTATGCTCTCTTCAAAAAGATCTGCGTGCTTTGAGAGTGGAAGATGAATGGCCTAAGTTTCCCAGCAAAGGACAGGTCAGTGAGGCTGGCTGAGTTACAAGGTTTAGTTCTTTTATTTAGTAGACAGTAAGAGAAATAAATAAGAGAAGTAATATAAACTCTAGTGTCTCCAAATACGTTCACTGGTCCCTAGCAAAGTGGCATCTAGAAAATATAAATGATTGAGTCCCATCCATATCTATGGAATCAGACCCACAGTTCTTCTGAGGAATCCTGAAATTTGAGAACCAGTGCCCCACTAATCAGCTAGGCTTAGCAGCATCTACTGCTAAGTTGGTGGATAACCTCCAGGCCAGAAGACCCAGAAAGAGGTGCCTTGACTTCTGAACATTCCCAGTAACAACAAATGAGCTCAGCTTCCCCAGTGCGCAGACTCCTCTCATTATTTCCATGAAATCTGAGTGACCATTTGATGCCTGTCAACTTCTGCACGTCTTCTTTGCATAAGTAAAGCCATAAGTTTCAAAAAAGGTGCTTTATCTCTCTGGGGAGCAACACTTGTGTATTCTAAACGTAGGTGTCTCTTAGGTGGAAGAGGAAGGGTGACTTTAAGGTGAATCAGGCTGCATAGTGGTGAGCTCTCAGCAAGTGTACAGAGTCATCTCCTTCTTCAGTGTATGATGCCAGAAGGTTCATTGCTCCAGGATGGTGCCCAGCCTTCCCTCACTCTCTACTGTGGATCTTTGTTATCTTTCTCTGCCTTTCCTTCCTACTCACATCATGAAAGTTCCAATCATAGGACAAAAGCAGTAAGAGAAAGAATAGAAAGAAATCTGGCTGAAGAACAGAGGGCAAGAAGAAAGCACACAGAGAAGTGTATCTTCCACACCAACCAAAGACCATCCATCTTCCACTCTCAAAGCATACGGGTCCTTTTGAAGAAAGCATAAGGCCTGCCATTTTATCACGTATCCCAAAACAACATGATCTCTTTGAATATGCTAGCAACAAGAAAGTTCATATTTTAAAGTTATCATTATTATTGTCTACATATTTAAATGTATGTATGTATGTATGTATGTATAAAATCAGAAAGGGTAACTAAAATTTAGCTGTTTGAATGAATGAAAGCACCCTGTTTGAAGGATTGTACAATTGATGAATTGTACAATAACTTGCATTCATCCTTTAAAGAAACCCCTGGACTGGAACTGGGACTCTTGAGAGCTTTGGGTAGCATTGCACATAGCCCTGAAGAGCTGCCCAGTAGGAACAGCACAAGTGCAGAGCTGCAGGAGGGGACAATGGAGCCAGGTCACTAAGGGGAGGTGTGTTCCTAACAGAAGGAGCAGGAGGGGACCATGGAACCAGGTCACTAAGGGGTGGTGTGTTCCTAACGGAAGGAGCAGGAGGGGACCATGGAACCAGGTCACTAAGGGGAGGTGTGTTTGTAACAGAAGGAAAGGAAGAAAGGTTTGCATGGCCACTGCCAGCAAGCAGTTCATCCTTATTATTCTGTGAAGACAGTCTTCTCTCCAGCATCATTTACTTAAGTTGTCACCTGACTGACAGCCTTGGAAACAAGCAACTTACACTTCCCTCCATACAGAAAACAACAGGTCAAAGTCTGAGCCTACAGAAAAGGAGTGTATTGTTAAAAATAGTGGGTTTGTGTGCCTCGTGGATACAGAATATAAAGCTAACACACCTGAAGAAAGGACAGTCCTTAAAGGAAGAGAGGTCTAAGCACAAGAATGGAAGCCATCATTTGAGAATGTTAGACTTCAGTATTTTTTAATTCTAAATGCTTTCTGTACTGGCTAGTTTTTGTGTCAACTTGACACAGCTGGGTTATCACAGAGAAAGGAGCTTCAGTTGGGGAAGTGCCTCCATGAGATCCAACTGTAAGGCATTTTCTCAATTAGTGATCAAGGGGGAAAGGCTCCTTGTGGGTGGGATCATCTCTGGGCTGGCAGTCTTGGGTTCTATAAGAGAGCAGGCTGAGCAAAATAGGGGAAGCAAGCCAGTAAAGAACATCCCTCCATGGCCTCTGCATCAGCTCCTGCTTCCTGACCTGCTTGAGTTCCAGTCCTCACTTCCTTGGTGATGAACAGCTGTATGGAAGTGTAAGCTGAATAAACCCTTTCCTCCCCAACTTGCTTCTTGGTCATGATGTTTGTGCAGGAATAGAAACCCTGACTAAGACACTTTCAAATAAACTTTTCCCCCAGTCCTCATCTTGATTGGCATGTAGTATCAAAGGATGCCTGGTGATAGAGAAACACACACATCTAGCTTCTTCCTGGAGCCTGACTTGACCCCAGACTCTGCCTGTCTCTTTTGTTAGCACTAGAACTTGCTCTCCTAACAGGTGGGTGACTGAGGCATGCCTGTTGCTAAAGAGAAATAATAGGCCAAATACAGAAAAGCGTCTGCATCAACTTACCAATATAACTCAGATAAGACCAGCCTGTACAACCTCAGCCAGTGGTTGCATGGGTTTGAGATGGCAGGAACCTCAAATACAGTCATTCAGGCCAATGTCCCCATTGAGATACCTGTATATCTCCAATGCCTTGACTGAAACAAAGGCCAGAAGTGTCACAGAGTTGAGAAGCCATTGCACACTCCTAAAGAAAGCCTGAATTAAAATCCCTATGGGTGAAAAAACAAAACAAAGCCCTCACAAACAAGGGGGGTTGTAGCCAGGAACTAAATAGGCATCACCTGGCCTTGATATGCATTAATTCACCTTTTTTTCAGTTTATTCTAACAGCACTTAAATGTTCTCTCAATGTATAAAGCTAAATATAAAATAGCACATGATCCTGACTCATGTGGACAAATAAAACCAATCAACATCATGGTGGAATGAGTGTCTAGAGACCAGAAGTTTTCTGAGCTGATGTCCAGTGCTGCTTCTAAACTCATGCTCCTTTTCAAAGGCGAATGTTCAAAGGACAGGGCTCCCAATAGGCAGAACACATCAAAGCTTAATTAATTCACCAAATGGAGAAAGCACCTACTTATGGCAGACCCTGAGACTTTTTGCCTCCCCTGTGCCTGTTCTTGGAGGTTCTAGTGGTTGCTGGTGGCCTATTAGTTCACAGCACATCATTCCTTCCAGAGGAGGCATTGTGTCCATTTCGACAAATAAGTTCAGTTTTCAGTTGTAATCCCTGACCCCAGAATCTGGCACAAGTAATGTTCTGTAGAAAACACTGCTCTCAAGCACATAAGTACATGATGCTCTGCATTCACAGGTTCAACGCAGGAGGGATGCGCCTCCTGGTGACCTCCTCACCTGCCAACACTTCGGGTTCATTTCCACTCACTCATGACACCTTTCCCAATACATCATGCCACTCTCTCATGGGAGCCATGCAACTAGAATAGGAACATTCGAAAATAAAAGTTTGAATTCTGAGAAGAGAAGAAGCTTTGTAGACAAATATAATATATGATATTTACTACTGTAATCTCTGTAATTTACACAGACAAAATAGATGAAACACAAAATGAACCACTCAGATATTCTGGGAAGGCTTAGTAAAAGCAAATCAAAGGTAATCAGGTTTTTCCAAGTAAGAAACTCAACATAAGCACGGGCTACTCAGAGGATGTGTCTGTGCAAAAGCAGAGAGGTATAAAAAATTATGTTTTCCACATTAAGCACTTTGGAGAAAAATTACAAGGTGTCATTAAGGAATGTCGGAGGCAGAATCCCAATAATGAAGGGTTCTATATGTCAAAGTAGTTCATTCTAGTTGTTGTTGGACAACTGTTTCTGACCAAGCATGCCCATTAGAGTGACTTAGATATCCTTGATCGTGTTATACTTGTGCCCTAACCTAGGAGATTCCAGGTCTGTGGATCTGGAATTGACATCTTCACTGACACTTTCTTAAACATCCACGATGCATGTTTTGATTAAGTGCTGCTTTCAGCCCTAAAGAACACTATGTTGTTAAAATTCTGGGCATGGAATTCCACCCTCAGCTTCATGGTGGGTAGGTCGCTTCATGGGCAATGGGGAAGAAGCCCTACAAGGGATAAAAGTGCAAGAGGAGCAGCTCATGGAAAGTGAGGTCCTGAGGCCAAGCTAGCGAGCTTGTGGACAGGAATTACTTCACAAAGAAGGGTGACCTCAAATCAGATTGCCCTTCCTGCCTGGTTTGGTGATATCATCATATCCAGGTATGAGAGGCACGGAGGAGAGATGAGAAGAAAGTGATCTCTTGCCTTCATCTTTGTAATTGGTTAGGCTCAGAACATGAATTATGTAGGAGACTGAGAAGATATTAATTTAATATGCCCCATAGCTTTCTCCACTGCAGTGTTGGTAATCTGGGAGTGGTTTTATTTAATTTGGCTAGCATAACACTCTCACAGTTCCAAATCCCATAGGCAAGTTGCAATTGTAACAATTTATGCCAAGTCAATGGCAAATGGAACCACTCTCTCCTCCCCTGAGGTTGGAAGACGGCGTAGGTGACCTGAGAAACTTTCTCCCATTCCATCTTTTCTAGCATTGCTGGGCACCAGGATGCATGCTCAAATTACTCATGGAATCCCACAAGCTTGCCTGATCATTTGGTGGGAGAATGGCAGTATGCAAATTACTGTGCTCGTCTAGGAAGAATGGCTCTTGGGGTAGATTTGAAGGTTCAGCCCTTATGACTGTCTTTAGACATATTCATTTCTACAACTTTTCCCCCTTCCTCTCCACTTTTCTCAGCTCAGCGTTCTGACTACTTGTACTGAAGCCATGAAAAGGGGTTGGTGACCAATTTTCTTACACAAGTGGAGAGAATCTAGCTCACCAATATGCTGTTTGATGTTCCTGGGTTTCTTTTCAGGCTACATCCTTTACTTTGTGACAGTTCTATGTAGGGAAATAAATATATTATTTGTATCTTCTGAAGATGGTTCATGCCACTAAATATAAGAATAAAATGAACCTTCTCATGCTTCACTTAGAAACATATCTCACAGATAGCAGATATTTGACCTTATGGACCAAGGCAAAGCATCCACATTTTGTATCTGAGTATTTTACACACATGTAGATATTAATAAGTTTATCTTCCTTCTCATAGCACTTCCTCCTATCAAACTCTTTCAAAATGTCCCTGCTACGGTGAGAACAAATCTATTTAGCCACTGCAATGGCCCATTCCTTAAAGAAAAAAAGGTGTGCTATGAATTTCTAACTATATGTATTGTCACAAATATGTGGGCAGTGTAGATCTAAATTCTACCAGGAAGAACAAAGACAAATTAGTACCTGAACTTGATTAAATAATGTCAGGTTCTTCTTTGGAGATTTTTCCCAAATGGTGAAGACTGGGTTTTGAGGCAATCTCACCAAGCAAAGAAAACACAGGGAAGGACTCTTGGCTCTAGCAGCATATGTAGCAGAGGATAGCCTAATTGGTCATCAATAGGAGGAGATGCTCCTGGTCCTGTTAAGATTTTATGCCCCAGTACAGAGGAATGCCTGGGCCAGGAAGCAGGAGTGGGTGGGTTGGGGAGCAGGGGGAGGAAGAAGGGGATAGGCGATTTTCCAAGGGGGAAACTAGGAAAGGGGATAACATTTGAAATGTAAATAAAGAAAATATCTAATTAAAAAAAGAATATTTTTTGTTTAGATAATGGGCCTTCACATTTTTTTCTGTTGGCCTTGATTCATGACACTGCATATAAAATAAAGTTATTTATTTTTCTGATAAAGAATAAAATACTCGGGAGGCAGAGGCAGGCAGATTTCTGAGTTCGAGGCCATCCTGGTCTACAAAAGTGAGTTCCAGGACAGCCAGGACTACACAGAGAAACCCTGTCTCGAAAAACAAAAACAAAAACAACAACAAAAACAACAACAACAACAACAACAACAAAAAGAATAAAATAAAATACAGATAATAAAGAAAACGCAGAAGAAATTGTACAGTTGAACTTCATGTGCTTGGTAAATTAAACCAAACTGTCCTAAACCTCGTTGTTTTTAAATATATTTTGAGATAAGAGTAACAATAGACTTAATGGTGAATAGGCTGTGTTTGCATCTATGGTCAACTTGATTCTCATTACCCAGGGTAAGATGCAGTCAAGAATATTGGAAACTTACTTGTTCTGAAGCTTCCAGAAAAAGGTTTTATTAAAAAAAAAATCGCCCCCTTAGTTACCCAACTGATTAGCTTTCTTGTCATGTGGTTCACTAACCAGGGAAGGCCTGGTGTGTGTCTGTAACAAAATATATTCACTGCATTCAATTGCAGAAAGCACTTGCATCAATTTATCAAAAAATATCTACAACAAACCATATCTACAGCAAAGCACATCTCCAACCAACCCTGGGTGTGTGCTGACGACTTGTCCAGGATTGAAACACGTGTCAATCACCCTGTTGTGTTTGTAATCATGGGGCAGGATTCAGCTATTTCAATCTGTGAAGAGAACTAAAGGTTACATGTGCCAGAGCAGTTGAGTCTGGCTACTTCTGAAGCTTTAAAGTAACTGATATCAATGAAAATGAACTGGAATTCTTAAAAACACCAAATGGACCAGGGATGGAAATTCTAAAAATAACAGATGCTGCCACCTGCCAGCAGCTGTCTGAAGAACTACCCTCCTCAGAGTTTCTTAAAGCAACTCAGCAGGGGCACCGCCCTCTCTCAGCTCTCATCCTCTGTGGCATCCCTGAGCATCTGGCTTATCAAAACCAGTATCTGTGAATTAATCATGCTGTCTTGTTATATTTACATGAAAGGTTGATTTTACAGTTACACTTACAGCAGTAGTGGGGAGAAAGGAGCTGTTGGAGATAAAAGCAACTAGTACTGACCAGTGTTGACTAAAGTGTAGAAAGCTGTTCAACCGCTCAAATGTGTGTTCTTGCTTCCCGGTGGGCAAGACTGAGGAATTTCCTGCCTTGTTTCCCCCCCAACCCCCACCCAGAGGAGAGAATGCACTCAGGTCGGGAGGGAGAGTGACTACTCCAACTTTAAAACTTAACTAAGAATGAGCAATGGCTTGACAGGAACACGCTTGCTACACAAGACTTTTTGAAACTCAAAATGGCCTCAGCAAAAGTATCCTTCCATACCATGAACAGTGAGAGCCCTTGAGAGTGATTTAGTTTCCCCCCGTGTTAGCTTAGGAGGGGGCATATTTTAATTAATTAAACTTTTCATTTCCTCTGGTGAGTGTTGAGTATAAGAGATGGCCACAGGCTGGAATGTTTGTGCTTAGCTCATTGGTAGGGTGAGGCCATCTTTCCCATCCAAGTGTGCCAACACCACACCCACAGAGCCTGTTAAAAAAGTGGAACCTTGGTCAGCCACACAGTTAAGGAGGCTTTGGTGATTCCCCGGGGCCTGTTATTCCGAGTGCACTGTGCGAGAACACACCCTGCTAACTGTTCTACAGGGATGGCCTGGAGAGCATCCGTATAAACGTTATGGCTCTAGATGGAGTCCGTACCTCTCAGAGTGAGGCACTTCTGCATGTCTGTGCTCAATGCTAGGTAAATCTTTACTGCATATTTGAATCTATGCAGAGATCAGGATGCCATTGTAAGAGCTCAGAGCTCAGAGATAAGATTTGTGAAGATGATTCTGTGGACTTCGAGTCACAAGNGAGAGCATCCGTATAAACGTTATGGCTCTAGATGGAGTCCGTACCTCTCAGAGTGAGGCACTTCTGCATGTCTGTGCTCAATGCTAGGTAAATCTTTACTGCATATTTGAATCTATGCAGAGATCAGGATGCCATTGTAAGAGCTCAGAGCTCAGAGATAAGATTTGTGAAGATGATTCTGTGGACTTCGAGTCACAAGGATAGTTTCATAGTCCTCACGGCGTGATGCTCAAGCCCCGCATGAGAAATTACTTCCGGCGAAGCTCTCATGCGGTTATTCTGGCAAAAACGCGTAGTATAAAACTTTGTCCTGGGTAGAAAATGTCAAAGAAGAACTGGGTCTCTGCTTCTTTGTGTTTAATGAGCTTGCAATGCTCATTGAGAAAAAAACGACACCAACAACCACAACCACAACCACAATAGCAAATGGAGGAGGTAGGCCTTGCTGTCCCAAGAGTGATGGGTTTGCCGTCCTATTACTGAAAACACAATTTTTCTATAATTTATATGAAAACAATTGAGAGATGATAGACAAGGTTAAAAATAAATACCAGCCAGTTGGTCAATAAAATTCAAGTTCTGAGGGGATGGCTCAGATCATAATGAGTTTGCTGAGCAACACAAGGACCTGAGTTCAATTCCCAGGACCTACAGGAATATGCCTGGCATGTATTGCCTGTCCTTATAATCTCACCCTCAGGGAAGTAGAGACTAAAGCCTCCTGGTTAGCTGGTAGTCTAGTGTAGCCTGTTTGGTGAGCTCCAGGCCAAGGAGAAACCCTGTCTCCAAAATTTATACAGCACCTGAAGAATGACTTAAGGCTATCCTCTGGCCTGAAATGCACACACAAACACATGAAATGCACGCATGCCTATGCACACATGAACATATATATACACACACATGAGCATATCCACACAAGAAACAGTGTAATCACCAGCGCATGCCAACTGCTATGGTGTTTCTCAGAACCTCATTTTGCAGTTCTTATCTGCCCTGTCTCCACAGCCAAGAGAGTACCCTGGCGTAAAGGCACTGCTTTCAGTAGCTTGCCTGAGCCTTCTCCCAGGGCAAGCAGTTTCCAGATTAGAATGACTCAGCAGGTAAGGGTGTTTGCCACCAAGCCTGATAACTGAATTCAGTCCCCAAGACTCCATGAAGGAGACAAATGATTCCTCCTCTGACCTCTGACCTCTGACATGTGAATACACATGTGCACACATCCATACACTCTAGCCACTCCCACCCCTCCCACATCAACACACACACACACACACACACACACACACACACACACACACAACTTCTTTATCTCTCACTCATTTTCCTTTAAAGACATAATAAATATTTCCTTGGTAGCTGGATGCTAATTATTTTCTGTTACTCCTAGAAAGCACATTCTTCAGTTCAAAGCATTAAAAAAGGGTTGTCTCTCCTTTTTTCTGAGAACAATCCTTCTTAAATCTCATTAAACCAAAGAGAGCAGAATATTAGAACTCATGCCCTTTGACTCCAAGGCTCCAGCGTGCCCTAAGTGCCATATTGCAACACAGGTGGGACTGGATGCCAAGAAATTCTTTCCCTGGTTCACAGCCTGAAAGTAGATGGTGGAGGAGATGGAAAATTTTATCCATAGCCCAGGGGAAAAAGAAGATAAAAGAGCCAAGAGGAAAAAACAACCTAGTTATTTTCATGTAAGAAATAAACTTACAAAACCTCAGTTTCAAAACTAATGTGAACGAGTCGTTCACGTGAAATAAATGATTTCATTCTAAAATAGGAGAGAATAAATGAAAGGCAAGACAAAATATATTACTCTGTGTTATTCAATAGAAAATTCTATAAAACAGATTACAATATTACATGAGTGCTATATACACACTTTTTACTTGCCTGTGTGTGCATTGTTCTATGTAAGTCACAGTACAGTTGTGTTTGTGTGTTTCAAGCACTTTGCACTTCAGTCAAGAACATGTATCAGTCAACCCTGAAAGGCCCCTGTTCCTTAAGAGCTTGTCTTGGCACCATTAGCAACACCAGAATTGTGTGCAGCCCACGCAGTAGCTGCAGTTAGAGTGACCGCAGCCACCTTACCTTACCTTACAAAACCTCAGTTTTCAAAACTAACATGAATGAGTCACTCAATGAGAGAAATGACTTCATTCTGAAGAAGAAACATTCTATTTTGTCGGATGCATCCCCTCATAATAAAGCGCTTTTATGCTGAGGCATTTCAGGTTAAAAAATAGGAACTCTCATTTTCCTAAGATGTCCTTTGAATCCGGTTGGAAAATTTAATTTTAAATTAGATGATTGCACACTTCTTTTCTTGCTCCTGATTTGCGTTTTTTGAATGTTTTCCAGAACGGCCTAGAAGGATTAGGAAGGAGTTCAATGCTTGTGGGCACCTTAACCGTGTAGCTCATGAAATAGCACTTTGGCTCGGGATAAAGGACAACCGAGAACCATGCCAGGGCTGAAGAGGTGGAACCTGAATTTATCTGGCAGTAGAAGAAACAGGAATTTATTCCATTGTAAAGCCATTCCAAGGAGACTTTTTCAGTGATTGACAAAACTGCTAATTTTGGAATAACTAAAAACTTCAAATTTTTCTGTTTGTTTTGTTCGGAATGAAACTTTCATTTCTTTTTCTTCAATTGCTCAGTATATTTACTTTCTTAAGACACAATATTTCCAAGCTTATATTTTAAAGTTTGATGTATATGATTGAGAATTATACTTGAGGTTTCCTTTTGTTATATACTAAAGCAAACAGCCTTCTTAAATAGTTAATGATTTAAATTTTCCAATTCAGCTCTCTTATGTAAATGACTATTATGCACCATCAAGACCCTGAAGGACAAATAATGTTCAGTAGTACTATTAAAATATAATTAAAGTATGAGTTCATAACCCACCCAGTTAAGCATTCACCCAACACGTGGGGACATTGACTGAACTGTGAGGGCATCTGTAAGCTTAGGCACACACACATCGCTCTGCAGCTGACTACACATGACACAGGCTACACACTGTGCTGGGGCAGAGAGTGCCTGCTGGCCACACAGCCCTGCCAGCAGCTCTCCAAAAGACAGACATTTCTTTACTGAAAATACCAAAAATACAGGAAGTATTTTTTGGTGAGAATTTTAGTTATGAAGTCCACTGCACTGAGAAAAAAATAAAACAATATCTTATCAAACTTGTATATATCTCATACAAATTATAGACTGAATTTACATATCCTACATGTGAATTTGCCTAACATTCAAGCCCTGTACCCTCTCCTCCTCACTTCATGATTCTAAGACGCATACAAAGTATACACAGAAACTTACATGGTAAGTGGCGAGCCAGAATATAGAGTAATATGCATTCCTTAAGTTTCAAAAGATAAAATAAAGACATGTACAGGGAGATTTCACAATGTTCCCACACCCATTCTGTGGGATACAAGTTTTGCCAGTAACATAAATTGGCTCTGAATCTCTCTTTTCAACTTATAGATGAACTGATTTTCTTTAATCCATAACCTCATAAAAGAATATGAAGGAGAGAGAGTATGTAGCATGAGAGGCTTGGATCTGAATGCAATACTCATCAATGTCTGTGTCCAGGTCATAGATTCCTCATGTGAAAGCAGGTAACACAGTCTATACTGCACGAATGTCTTAACTTCTGCATAAATGAGTTTGCTATGAACTTACCTTTTCCCTAACAAGCCAGACTTTGAAACCTTAATTCTCAGTGTGACTAGGTTTAGAGACAGAACCTGATGGCAAGGAAGGTTAAGTGTTGCTGGGATGTTAAGTCCCCAACCCAAAGTGGCCTTGTCTTTACAAGAAAATACCAATACAGGGAGACATTCAGGGGAACCAACCTGGGGAGATACTGAGACTTCAAACATCTCCAATATAATATGTGTCACCAAGTTTCCATTCTTTTTTTTTTTTTTTTTGACAAGCCAACGGAATAAAGTCAGGCTTTGATATACATTAAACAACGCTCGCATGTGCTGAAGTTGACAAGCCCAACCATAGCTCAGTTTTTGTCAGCATTTTAGAAATTCCAAAATCTCAGCTGGGTGAAGAAATGGATTTTTTTTTAGAAAAAAACAAAAAACAAAAACATAATTTTCACTATTAGAGCGTTTTAGTTGGCTTTTAAATCTCTAAGACTATGGATATTAAGTAATTTTAAAATATCAAAAAACTTTTCAAAAATTAGATACACAACAGAAAATAATAATTTAATACATTGTCTAATAATAAACATCCATTATTTTAATTAATATATGACCTTAAAATACACATTAAATATCAAAGTATTAATTCATAGAAGGGTAAAATAATATAAAGCAATTCATTATATAATATTTAGTAAAATTGGGAAAGTTTAACTACATGTTACTATGTTCACAATCTGCATAAAGTCTAAGAATGAATATTCTCAAGCGTAGCACTGCTAATCACGAGGAACTGGTGGGCTCCTGGCCAATGAGAGACCATGTCTCAGCATAAGGAGAATGGCCTTCCTAAGGAACCACACATGCACACACATACATGTGTGTGTGTGTGTGTGTGTGTGTGTGTGCATGTATGTGCACCTCTACATATGAACATATGCACTCACAGACATATGCACAGAAGGCTTTTTTTTAATCTCTGAAAAGTACAAAGCATGCTGACTTTTACATATCCAGACTTTCCCACTTAATGGATACAAAGAAAATACTTGGTAGTTTAGGGTACCACCTTAATTACCCTTCATCTCTATCATCTACTGTGTCCCTTCTGTGTCCTATGTGCTTGTCCCTAGTCTCCGTTTTATTTCCATTTACAGCTGTGATAATTTAGTTTAAAGACCAAACACTCTGATGTTTTTCTCTAGTAATAAAATCGATACATAGATCGCTACGGGACTATAGGTATTAAGGACTGTAGGATCTAGAAGCACAACATCCAGTTGGTGACTAAGACTGAAATGAGACAGACAAGATTAAGAATATGTCTGTCAAACTAAAGCCATCTTTCAGCTAGCAGAGAGGATGATGATTCTCATAGCATATAGTGAACACTCATGGGGGCAGACATTCAGTAAATACTATAGGATTATGGGCCATCACACAGAAGAGCTTTTCCATGATGTCAGCCAATTAGCTAACACATTTGGAGCTGCTCAATGGGACCTTTTACTTTCCACAACAGAACACACATCACTCCACCCAGAGCTCTGAAGACATATGTGCAACATAGCTGCAGACCCCTATGAAGAAGGTTCATTTCTAATTGGCAATTTTTAAAACATGCAAAAGAAAAACCCGTTCTATTTCAGGACATGTACCAGGGAGCTCCAGGCTCCCCATGGGATAGTTGAAAAGCAGACATCATGGAACTTCACAAAGACATAATAATTCAGTTTCAGGGGGCAGGGGTGGCTGCATTTTCAGAACCAAAGTAAAGCTATTTTTAAACAATTAAAATGCAACAGGCAGCAGAAGTCTCTCAAGCCAAGGCATATTTTATTTTTCTTTTCTTCTACGTAAATCACAGTCTCTTGACAGAAATCCTCCCTACATTAAAAGCTCATAGAAAATAATAGTTCTCTATGAGGTATTTTTGATCTTATTGCTGATGAGAAATGGTGATGATTTGGAGTCTTTGGCCTTGATTGCTTCAGATCATCCCATCCTGTCATCCTTGTTTAAAAGAGATGAAGTGAGCATTTCTCCATATAACTCAAGGTTTAGAACAGGCTCAAATACCCCCATCACCTGCATTCTCAAAGAGCATGTGCCTTAATTAAGTTTATCTGTGAAAATTACTTTGTTCTTCCTAAGCTGGTTTTAAGTCATTAATGTGTTCTTGTACTCCACATTCTGGATAATATACCAAACTCATTTTATAACCATAATCAGTTGCCTACGAAAGATGATACATGCAATTTAGTTAAAACCTCAGGAGAGAAGACACAAGAATAAAACAACCTAGGCAAACTTGGATGGACTTTTTAAAGATGAGATGGATCAGAAGTGCCTAGCACCCCCAGACACACCATGGATGGCCTCTGGCAGCTTTCCCTATAGATACATCTTTGGCTCCTACTATATACTAACAAACATTTCTGTACCTGTTAAAAACATCCAAAAAAGACAAACACTCAGAATTGATGCTCTGACAACAAACAAGGAGTGATCTCTTTCTTCACAAAGATGACACTCTATCTGGGGAACCAGACATGAATAAGTGAGCAGTGTGTACAGGATACTAGATAGTGATGAGCCCCATAAAAATAAGACACACGTGCATGCAGAGTGTGCTTGCATGAAGAGATGCACACTTTCGGAAAGGTGGATCTTCCGAGTTTTATTTAGAATGTGGCACTCAAGCACAGACTGCTTCCCTGACCGTGAGACAGCATCTGACCTTTCACACGTCCATTATTATTAAAATTCAGTTTTATATCCACCACTAAATTCCATTTTCTGGGGTGAGTATGCTTCCCAAAGTTCTACATATAAAAATAAGGATGCAACAGAAGTTTAAGCTATTCATTCATAAGTGAATAGCAGTCACTTCTGAAGGGCAGAGCTAGGACTCCAGCCCAGGTCACTGAGGCCACACAAAGTTATATCCTTATTTTAGAATGAGTGTCATTAGCATGTCACTCAGTGCATGGCATGTGGGTGCCAGACCGTGAATGACACCAACAGAGGAGGACACAGAGGAGTGAGGATGTTTTGTGTAATTTGCTCTGTGCTGTGATTCAATCCCATTGGCTTCTCCAGTGCTGCTCAGTAATTAAGTAGAGTGTAAACATACTTCATGAAACACCAATTGTAATCATTAAATCCAATTATTTTCTGCTCCAAACACCAATATTAGGCCTTTCAGATCTGATTGGATTACACTTCATCTCATAGGAAATACAGTTCAAATTCCAATATTTAGCTCTAATGTTAGCAAATGATGTCCTCCAATTCTTCAATTCCAGTTAGAATTAATCATTTGCATCCTTACATTCTTAATCCAGTTGCCTAACTTGTCAGGGTTTGCAAGCCCAACTCTCTTAGTAATGAATATTTACAAGGTCAAGCCAATACTTTTCCTGCTTACATACCACTTAAAACTGGCCACAAGACTTTATTAGTGGGATATTTTTAAATGAATATTGGTGAATTGGAAATAAATTGCATGCTAAGGAGAACTTGTTGCAAACTAATAAACACTATTTTATCCAATTAAACCCTAAGGTGTACCTTGGCCAGATGACTACCTGAGATGCACTTACATCTTTCTGAAAACCAGCCTGATTACCTGATGCACAGACAGACGGTTGAGTCTGAGATGACAAGCCTTCATGATACTGTAAGATCATAAGCTGTCAAATCAAGGCATTTGCAATACACACACACACACACACACACACACACACACACACACAGACAAACATATTTCCTATTATTGGAAAGTTACATGAGCTAACGGAATTGTATTGTATTTGACTGTAGATCTAATGTGTTAGTGTTATGCTTTCCAAAGTCATTTTCATAAAGAAAGTGAAGTTGAACCAAAAGAGGTGCTTGTATTTTATCATTTTTGATACTTAAATAACTTCTCATAGACAAATAGAAACCTTTGAAAACACTCTTGTAGTCAGATGGAAATAATACGTGGTTAAAGTATATTGTATCAATTACCAAGCATTGACATTTGAAATCTCCATTAAATTAACGCAACAAATTCAAACCCATTTTATTGTATTTCTTTCTAAAATTAAGATTTCTCTTTGTATATGTGTGTGTGTGTGTGTGTGTGTAGTGCTTCTATAAGACACAAGATAAAATATTAGATTTGATGTCCATTTCTTAGTGTCTCCAAGAGCATTGACCTACTTTTAAAAGGTCATATTTACCTTTCACAAAATTTTCATTTATCCTCATACTGGAGTAGCCTTTCTTGAGAGTCCATCTTGTTCACATAATTCCATCAATCTAAATGTTCGACAGTGATTAAGATAAGAATGAGTGCTATTAGGTTAGTCACTCAAACTTACCTGGAGAAGAAATGAGGCAAACCTCCTTTCCTACAGAGGTGAAAGAGCCCCTGCATTCAATCTGGTACTACTCTTGTTTCTGAACATAAGGAGTTGATGCTGGGTAGCATGTAGAGAAGCTACATTTTGATCTCAGTCTTTAACCTATTATGACTTTTGTTTTCATTAACTGATACTGACCCAATCATCAAATTTAGGAAGTGATTAGTTATTTCAGATCTCCATTGTGCTACTATGTGGCATGAAAGTGCACTGGCGGGCTAAGCAGTCTATACAGACTGGTCTTGACCATCAAGAGAATGCTCATAGAGAGAAAGCTGGATTCTAGAATGAGTTATGAAATTCTAACTTGTCCTGTTATTCATTTTATTCATATTTCTATGCATCAGTTTTAATCTTATAGAGGGGAAACCATACCATTTCATCCTGATATTTTTCAGACCTAGTAGAAAATTCTGCTTCACAGAAAATGTTCACTATTATCTGTTGAGCGGATGAATGAGTATAACTGTATGAAAGGAAAGTTTCCTCTGTGGTGGAACTGAAGTATATATTTGTAGAAACTATGATTTTGTTAAAGGCCACACTATTACAGCCATTTAAATAAAGGAAAAAAATTGTCAAGGATTATATGGCCAATTAAAATGTCAGGACTTGAGTTGAACCTTAGAGACCTGTGTGCACAGAAGATTTATTTATTTATGTATTTATGTATTTATTTATTTATTTATTTATTGCTCTCATAGAATAGTTGTCTGTTGCTTCAATAACTTTCAATTCAAAGCAAAACAAATAGTTACTTTATTTTTCAAACATAATGGTAATGTGGTCTGGAATGTATCAGAAATCAAAAGGGCAGGACTGAAGCCATGATCACTATACTTGATGAAGGGCAGCTTTCTTCATTCACTTAGCATTGATTTATAGGAGCAATGCATGCTTATATGATTTAATCAATGGAAAAACTTATAATTATTTTTCAATCGGTGTAAAACTCTCTGTTGCCCTTTGCTTTTGTTAAATGATTAAATTTTGACTTTACTTATGGAAAGTAAAAGGACAGAGAATACATTGAAGGAGACAGCAGATATAAAAGGAGGTGACAAAGACATATTAGATAATCATTACTATTATCTCATTGAAGACATTATTAGTCATAGTATGGTTTTAAATTCTAAGGCTAATAATTCTGATATATTGATATTTAAAAATATTGTATGAGGCTGGGGAGGTGGCTCAGTGGTTAGGAGTACTGGCTGCTCTTTCAGAAGACCTGAGCCCAATTCGCAGGACCCACAGGGAAGTTCATAACTGTCTGTAACTCCAGTTCCAGTGGATTCTCGCACAGAATGCAGGCAAAGCACCAATGCACAGAAAATAAAAATAAATAAATCATTAAAAATAAAAAAATAAATATATTTTTATAAATCGTGTGGAATATAGAAGAGTCTTGTAGGAACAATACACAATGCATAAGTATTTATGAGAATATATTATAAAATTCATAAGTTTTAGCATTAGATGTTTTCAAATGTGGTTATCCTTATTGTTTAGGTGTGGATCAAGAGATGAGTGCCATCAAAAGAGATAGTCACTCTCACGGATCCCAATAGTAAATTCACAGATGACGTACCATGAGCATGCACGGGGGCTCAAAGGCAAATGGCGTAGGACTGAGACAGAAATAGAAATGTGTGTGGTCTAGGGACTTTCTGAAGATTTACAGATAAATAAAGGGTAGGAGAAGGTAAGCCAGGTCAGAATTGCTTGCTTCTGTGAATAGTTCTTCTGGCTTCTGAGGGCTTGGGCCCATTAAAGGTTTCATGATACCTAGCTTGGAATAAGAAGGTGGTACAGTGTAGTCTGGGATGTAAGGTCCTGGTGGGTAGGGTCATGGCCTCTGGCTTGGTTTGCCCATATCTTAAATACCCTATTTAGGGCAAATCCCTTTTTTAATCTTGGAGACTGGATGACAAAGCATCAGAGCACAGAAAAGTAAGACAAGCAAACAAACCCTTAGTTAATTGGTTGGTAATGGGGACTCATTTATTCTTCAGTAATTCCCAGTTTTCCTCCCAATAATGCACTGGACAATGCACCCGACTTGTCTGGTCTGACACCACAGTGTCCTTGTCTGATTGACTCTTTATCACTAGTCTTAGTACTCACAACTGTCACAACCTGCAAGCACCTTGGCAACCACGTCATACTCTCATGGCTCTTTAATGAAAATAAAACAAAACAAACCTTCCTTTGGGAAAAATTATGTACCTAGACAGATAAACACATATATTTAATATTACTTGTTTCTACAAGATTCTATAGGAAAATTTAAAATAATAAAATAATAAATAATGAAAACATTCCCTAAGGGTATCAATTTCTTCATTGACTCAATTGATACTCAATTGCTCAAGGTTTAGTAGCAATTGTTTTGTTGAATGTAAATATCTTCCAGCCAATGTGAGAATTTATTATCTGTTTAAATTCACTGAGTACTAGACATTATCTAAATAGCTCCAAGTCCTATCCTTCTCTCTGTCTTTTCCTGTGATCTAGGTTATGGATCATTGCTTCTGTAACTGTAAATGAATTTTATAAATATATACTCACACTTGTTACGTGAACATTGAGTGGAACTAGGGGAGATGGCTCAGTGGGTAAAATACTTGTCTTACATACATGATGACCTGAGTTTGGAGCCCTAATATCTATGTAAAAATCTGGGAGTGTCAGCATGCTGCAATCCCAATATCATGCATTAGAGACAAGAACAATTCTGGGCCTTCATGATCAGCTACTCTAGACTATTGGTGAGCTTCAGGTTCACGGAGGGATCCATCATCAAGACAGAAGGCCAGAGAGTGGTAGAGAGAGACACTAAACATGAACTTCCATATGCTCTCCCAGAGACATGTATACCTACCTGTACATGCAAAGGCCACACTCATGTCTACACATACATGGGTAGGGCATGGAGAGAGTTGAGATCAAAGATGGAAGGAGATGAACATGAACAGGCACTTCATATGTGACTGTCAAGTTTATTTCAAGGTTAGACTGAGCTTCCATCACTTACAGAAGTTCCCTTCCCATGGGATTTTGAGAAATCACAAGTTGGCTACAGAACACATTTCTTTGGCTGCTCAAGTGATGCCAAAGGTGTTAAGAAAGAACACGGAAAAAAAATGTAAGCCGGGCATGGTGGAACATGCCTTTAATCCCAGCACTTGGGAGGCAGAGGCAGGCGGATTTCTGAGTTCGAGGCCAGCCTGGTCTACAGAGTGAGTTCCAGGACAGCCAGGGCTACACAGAGAAACCCTGTCTCATAAACAAAGAAAGAAAGAAAGAAAGAAAGAAAGAAAGAAAGAAAGAAAGAAAGAAAGAAAGAAAGAAA
>CACVCL010020496.1:0-82790 GCA_902729485.2 Mus minutoides | reverse complement strand
GGAGGCTTAATGCCCCAGCACAAGGTGCTGGCAGAGTAGAGAGGCAGGGATGGGAGGATGGGTGGGTGGGGGATCATCCTCATACAGGCAAAGGGGAGAAGGGGGTGGGTTGGGAGGTCTGTAAAGGGGAAACCGAAAAGGGAACAACATTTGAAATGAAAATGGATGAAATAACAAATAAAATTAAAAAAAAAAAAAAGAAAAATCTTGAGAGCAATTTTGTCAACAGATCACAGACAGAAAAGTAGTGAGTCAAAATGAATATTACCTTTATAACTTAATATTCCAGATATTTTATTATAGTAGTAGAGAGTGAAAATGTGGGCCTAATTTTCTGTGAATTAAAGACTAAAGAAATCTACAAATATAATCATACATATTTACATATGTTTATTTAAGTGCATACACAGCCCGATAACTGTACACACATGAACAATCATATATTTATAAAATGTTAGCATTTACCTAAACTAAGTAAATTTTATTAAATATTGTTATAATAATGAAGATGCCATTATATTTAAAACTATAAGTTTACTTTAAAAACATAACCTCAAATATAAAAAAGATAAAATGTAAAAAAATTAAAAATTAATTAAAAATTGGAAATGCTTTTTGGCATACGAAATTGTAATTATTAAGCACTTTTTGAATTGAGTAATATAATGTTTCAAGTATATAATCTCTTTAAATTGAAATTAAGTTATTTAATGACTTTGTCTAGTACATCTGCAATTTAGGTTTCAATATACTGAAGAATCACTTCATACATTCAATTAGTTATTACAATATTATATCTAAAATATATTTAATTTAGAACCTTCACTTTAATTGCATAAGTTAATTTATAAATTACATAACTGTTTAAGATGATAATTCTCTTGGCACTTTAGGACAGCTACTGTTAAATACCTAATAAATTGGTAGTGAATGATTGTATAAACTAGATATTATACTTATATGCAGGGTTGGTTAGACAAAGAATTAGAAGATGTCACTTGTTTATGAAACTGAAATTTCAAAATTGCATAACAAATTGAATATGTGGGTAGATTATTCAGGCACCAATAACTTGCATTTTAAAGACAAAATATAATACTAAACTGAGCCTAAGATATATCCAAATATATTAAATAGAAAGAAAACCATGTGCTTCATATCTGTTAATTAATATTTCTGTTCTGAAGTTTTCTAGTTCTACATTTATAGCAGTAAGTCTTTCTGATCAGGTTTTACATTCTGAGTTAAATTTCGATGGCTATTGAAATATTTCTCCTTCTTCATGATTTTCTTGAAAGACTTTCTTGGCTATCAGAGTTCTAGATTTAATAAGTGTCTTAGTCAGGGTTTCTATTCCTGGACAAACATCATGACCAAGAAGCAAGTTGGGGAGGAAAGGGTTTATTCAGCTTACACTTCCACATTGCTGTTCATCACCAAGGGAAGTCAGGACTGGAACTCAAGCAGGTCAGGAAGCAGGAGCTGATGCAGAAGCCATGGAGGGATGTACCTTTCTGGCTTGCTTCCCCTGGCTTGCTCAGCCTGCTCTCTTATAGAACCAAGACTACCAGCCCAGAGATGGTCCCACCCACAAGGGGCCCTTCCCCTTGATCACAAATTGAGAAAATGCCTTACAGCTGGATCTCATGGAGGCACTTATCCAACTGAAGCTCCTTTCTCCATGATAACTCCAGCTGTGTCAAGTTGACACAAAACTAGCCAGTGCAATAAGCTAGTAAACAGAGAATATTAACAGAAAAATATTTAATAATCATCGACCTTATAAATGTAAATAATGAATAAAAAAATATAATGCTATTAGAGAGAGTGCTTTAAAAATTTAAAACAACAACAACAACAAAAAGCATTCCTCAATAATTACTTTTTGAGAATATGTTACCTGCAATCCTTTCAGACCTTGAACTAACTATGTAGGCAAGCCTGGCCTCAAACTCACAATTTGCTCTTTCCACTTCTTTATTTGAATTCTGGGTTTACAAGTATGTGCAACTATCCTGAACAAAGATTTCTAATAGCCTACAAAATATAATTTGTGATCCCTCAATATTTGATGATCCTTTTACCCTTACCTAAAATCATCAGAATAAAATTTAAAACAATATTGATAAAATTTTAAATACTTTTTAAAACATTTGATAATCAAAAGAACAATCTTGAATACTTTTGTTATAATTGAAATATGACATATTATCCCTAGATTAATGTGTTTTTGGACATGGACTCCATGTGACCATATTGTTGGGAAAGTTTGGATTTTCAGAAAGTAAGACCTTTAGGGAGGAAGAATTTCATCATGTTAAGGGATGAAGCAAACTACCTAGTTTATCAAGGAAAATGAAAACATTCTATAAGGCTGAAAAACAGCTTTCTCAGACTTCTCTCTCTCTCTTTCTCTCTCTCTCTCTCTCTCTCTCTGTGTGTGTGTGTGTGTGCATGTGCGTGTGTGTGTATGTGTGTATATGTGTGTGTGTGTGTGTGTGTGTGTGTGTGTGTGTGTGTGTGTTGGTGGAATGCACACATTAGAAAGACTTAACATTTGAAAGATGGTAGAGCCCTTGCTTTCATTAAGTTAATTACTTCATTTTATTAAATTTGCCCCAATTGGCCAGAATGCTTCTTTTGGTCTTCTGGGGATTTCTCCTTTAAAGCTTTCAAGAAGCCTAGGGGTTTCTTGGTGAAGATAAGGCTATTAGTTTGAATAATATTTAATTAAAAGGTAATTTAGGCTTTGTAGTCATTCTCTGGAGTGTAAGTGTCAGAAACTGATAAAAACCGAATGTCAGTTACAAAAAGGAATGTGCATAGATACTGATAAGTTAGGAACTGGACTACATGAGTAGCACACATTTTCCTAATCTAGCTACAATAAATGAAAAAAAAAAAAAAAAAAAAAAAAAAAAAAAAAAAAAAAAAAAAAAAAAAAAAAAAGACCGTGCAATCTGTTAAATAATGTAAAATATATGAGTTGTATGTTAAGAAACTGCATTCTAAAATGAACTGAACACTAAAGATAAAGCCATCACTAATTCAGAACCAATTCAGTTTCTGGGATAAGCACCATTACTAGTACAAAGCTAGTTATAAGGGAATCTTAAGAGAATAGTGATTAGGAGGAGCTAAGATGGGCAGTTGTAAACCATGTACCAGCAAGAAAGGCCTGGGTTTCTAGTAACAGTCTAAATAACTCAAGTTTCTCATTAAACTTACAGATCAGTAGTAGTGTAAATCTAGACACATACTATATTGAGTCAGTGAATCCATGGCATGACTTAGTGTTCTAATTTCCTATATGTGGTTGTGGTGAATACCATGGCCCAAAGCTACTTTAAGAAAAGAGGAGGATAGTTTACATTTTAAAGTCATAATCTATCATCAGTGAAAGTCAAGGCGATATAGTAAGCAAGAACTAAAGCATAAAACATGGAATGACATTAGTTGTCTCTATATTATTCAATGCCCAAGATAGATATCTACATAAACTCAAAGGCATATATACATAGTTATAAAATCCAGAGAAAATCTCAGCCATGTTTCTGGCTTCCCTACATAATGAGTTCAAACCAGATCAATAAGACTTTACAGAGATGAGGTGAACAAAACATAATTTAAAAGAAAAAAGCTTCACTATTATACCAATGAACCAGGAATATATGGAAATAAAATTGTTCAATGGACACAGAGCATTTGATATAGGATTATGTGACAGAAATTAAAAAAAAAAAAAAAAAAAAAAAACCTATGTGATAATTATTACCTGATACTCATTTAAAAACATCTAGGAGCTAGATTTTAATATAACTTCATAAAATATGGTAAACATATAACTTAATATGTAATGAAGGATGATTTAAGGTTGATGGAAATAAATAACTCTCTAAGCACTTATTGCTAATAAGCCCTGTGAAGTTCACCTGGATTTGTCAGGCTATGTATGAAAGACCACGAAATCTGTGGGGAAGAGTTGGTAAGGGGGCTTTTCATCAACAAACATTTTTTAGAGTTGATGTTCTGTTTCCCATTAAATATGTATATAGTAAAACTACAGAGAAACAATACAGAAACATTTAGTCAGGACTGTATTTTGTCCAGGCACATTTATATTGACTGCATTGTCCATTCACTTTGCCCTGTTGTTTACTGTATTTGCTTGATTTGCCTGCATATTTGCAGTGCTCATATGGACAGTCTTCAAGCCGTTGTTTGCATCTTGAATTTGCTAAAAAGAAAATGAATTGTTTATTAATTGCTTATCAGTAATTTAAAATTTCATACGTGTAGATTATGAAACATGTAGTTAGGGTAAAAGTACAAACACAATATGAATATAAACAAAATATTCAATTATTTGCACACTTAGTTTATTTTGAACAGTTTCATTGGTGGTATAAAATATCCCTAACATTCATAGTATGTAATGCTTGTAAAATCATTTTATAGGTGAATCATGCCATAATGATGAACAAGTGAAATATATATAGTGAAATTATTATTATTATTATTTTGTTGTTGTTATTAATATTTGATTTTATTGTGTTTGCAACTGAACTTTTTATCTGCATGATACATATAGAAAAGCATTTAAACTTTTCTACTTTAGAAATTTGTATTTTCCCTAGAGTGACATTATTATCACTGTGACTCATTACTTTGGGCTGTTTCTGTTTGGTGACTAATTTTTTCACTCATAGATCTGGCCAACCCTGTACACAAAACAATTTCCAGCTGTTCACCTAGCAGAAAGAATGCCTGGAGACACAAAACATCTTCATGGGGCAAAGTCAATAAGAATGCAAATCTGAATGTTCTCCTAGCATCTAATGATTAGTCAGGTATCTGCATTATTAATTAAAGGTTTTTCTTAACACTTCTTAAAGAAACAAATGGGCCTAAAATAGGCTTTTATACCAATATTTACTATCTAAAAAGATACTGTTTTGTTCTTGAAATATTTAAAGAAATCAGATAAACTTCTATGTTAAGAGTTTCATAATTAGTAATTTACTTTAAAAATAATTTCAGAGCTGAGGTGAAATATGTGTCTAATATTTGCTACAAATTATCCATATTTCAAAAGATTTCTTTTCTGTGCCTGTGAGGTAAATATTTCCTTCACGTGAGATTTTAGTCAGATTTTGAAAAATGGATGAATTTGTAAGCAGGGAAATTGAAAGTGTGTAGATCTAATATGAAAATTCAAAAGAGCAGAAAAATCATAATTGAGAAACTATTTTAAGAAGGTCGAAAGAAAAAGTACCACCTTGTGGTATGATAAAGGGGGAATAACTGCATAGTATGTCCTAGAGGGAAAACGTTCTGTGGCAGGAATAGTAGGAAAGCGGTGGCAATTATTCAAACACAGAGAAAGCAGAGGCTGAAAGGAACAAATGGCAGCAAAAAGAAAATGACAGATGTGAGAAATTCTCCACATGATGAATCAACTCATCTGCTCACAGTCTCCAAAATAGCCCAGGAGTTAAATGTGCTGATAATACAAATTTATGGGAGTGGTAAACACGAAGCCATGTAAATGAGAATTTGAAAGGGCCTGGGATGTTTGGATGAACAAGCTAGCTGGCAAGCACACTTAACTGACAGCTCCCATGAAGAAAAATATGTTCAATAATAATTAAGCGCCATCAGAAATTAATGCTTTGATTCGTGTGAGAACAGTTCTTGACTTACAATCAAAAGAACCCATAGTTATAGTTATCACCTACAGAAAATAATACTTATCACATTTCACAACATTTCTGAAACGTTTTCAAATACATCATCTCTGTTAACATTTAAAGGCCACTGTACAAACATGTAACTGTCACTGTAGAGTGTACTTCAGAAATGTAGATGCTCAGAGATTTCACACAATGGGTATGATGTATCCCGTGGGGTTGTGTAGTTAGTGTGGACTATTTACTGGGGAAGCTGAGTCAGACAGAGGAGCTTTTTTAGTTTCAAGCTAAAGGAGTTGCACTGCTCTTGATCTTAGAAACTGAAAAGTTATTTGTGTGAGTTTAAAACCTTGTCTAATTTATCCTTCCCTGCTACTCATATCTGTGATCTTCTGTGGTTTCCCAACACTTAGATACCACCATAGTCATAAATGAGTCTGCTAGAATAGGCTGTTTGATCAACCTCCAAAGGCTGAAGAAAAGTAAAGCCATGTGGTTCTCTGAAGAATTGGAAAAAAAGAAAAAGTATCCTGTGAAGAACCTCTGATGTGTCCTTCTGGAAAGGTGTCAAAGGAACTAGAGTAAATCATACGAGAATAGACGCAACTTTTCTCACCCAGGGATTGATTTTTGGCAAAGTCTGAAAATCATTTTCCAAAACAAGATTGCTTATCTGAGATTTATATTACATTAGATAAATGAAAATATGTTAGTCTAACTGAATTAGAAAGGGTATCCTGATAGTACATATGGGGCTAGCTGAATGGAAATCTGCATTCTGATATAACTACACACTCCAGTTTTCCTAAAACAGGAAACCAAACCAGGTTCATTCACACACACACACACACACACACACACACACACACATATATATATATATATATATATATATATATATATATATATATATATACAGTGGTGAATAAAAGTAAGTGTCCTGTCTTTGTATATTTCTTTTTCTTCTCCTTTCTAGTTTTATGAAAATAATGTCATTTCTTCAAGATTACTTGTGGCTGTGTCAATCATACACCCAGAGATTTCTTAGTTTGAAATCTCACATTTTATACTATTAATCACAATGGAGTTTTCACAGATTAGATAATTTAGTCAAATATACTATTCAATAAATAAATTGTTTAGCTTAAATGTTTAAATAACCGTGAATCCATGATAACATTCTCCAAGATTGCATGAGCATTTGCTATATGTAGTTTGGTATCTTCCTTTGCTACCTGGCCCTGTCAAAAATGACCTTCCACAAGATTGGCTTTGGCAATTTAATTATGTAGTTAGTGAAACCCATCCCTTCTTACAAGAAAGTTCAGGATCATCTGGAGATCCTCATTCATCATAGTGAATGCTGGATCTCCAACAGCAAATTTAATGAGCTACAGCATGAAATGAGAGATCCTGCTAGGAGCCAAAGTCCCTACTTGTAAAATGATTAAAAATTAATTTCTGTTTTTTTAAGACTTGGTGATTATGTGAACTATTTTATACCACACTACAAAGTAGTATCCCTCTGATATATTCTGTAAAATGAGTAATCTATTATAATGATTATGTCGAGGTTTTTTTTAATGAAAGGAATGCTTTCTACAATTTACATTCTATCGAAAAAAATCACAGCACTTATCACACAGAGAACTGCTTTAAACACACCAAAGATGTCATGCCTATTACAATTAGAAAAGAAATATAAACTGCAGAATTTTAGGCATGCATGATCTATCTCCCCATATGAATTCCTTTTATTAATTTAGTGCTCTACTCTTTGTCTATTCAGACACCTGTATTTAAATACAGTACTGTAGAGGCAACAGATCATGGCAGTCCATGAAGGCAAAAATCATAATTTTTTAGCAACCTTAAAATATAAATTTTAAATATCCTAAAACTTTACTTAGTCCATTACAAACAAATAGTACTAAAACACTGAGTGTCTATCACCATGCTAGGATATGAGCCTATTAATTTGAGTTCTCTAAAGGGGAATACAGAGGGCTGTGAGTTGAGGCCAGAAAAAATTATGCTAAAAGTATAACTCTTTATTACCCTTTAATTTTACTGTTAATTCTATTTTGAGATAATTATATCCCTGAATATATATGCTGAAAATGACATGCTACCTTACACTATTGTGTGTAAAATTTATATTTTATATTTTGTCTCTTTTGTAAGTTCAAAGTCAATGGTTTCTGTTTGGTAGTTTGCACAAGGGTGGTAGTGGTGGGAGTTATGCTATAAAATTAGTTAACATGCCAAGATAGCTCATGATTTACTCTCCTTTAAAATATCTATAAATAAGAAAAAATTGAGGTGAAAGATGTCCATGATGTCTGGCTTCTCCAGAATTAATTGACTAAAGTCTTGATCCTGAGCACTCAGTTCTTCAGGATTTCTGGTAATGTATCTCTGTTGTTTAAACCCCATGTGAGTTTTTTTTTTTTTTTCTCTCTTTATTAGATATTTTCTTCATTTACATTTCTCATAATATCCAGAAATTTTCCCTTACCCTCCCGCCCTGCTCCCCTACCCACCCCCTCCCACGTAATGGCCCTGGCATTCCCCTGTACTGGGGGATATAGAGTCTGTATGACCAAGGGGCCTCTCCTCCCAATGATGGCCAACTAGGCCATCTTCTTCCATATATGCAGCTAGAGACATGAGCACCGGGGGAACTAGTTAGTTCATGTTATTCTTCCACCTAGAGGGTTNTCTGAGGTACCACCAGACTGCTTTCCAGAGTGGTTGAACAAGCTTGCAGTCCCACCAACAGTGGAGGAGTGTTCCCCTTTCTCCACATCCACGCCAGCATCTGCTGTCGCCTGATTTTTTGATCTTAGCCATTCTTACTGGTGTGAGGTGGAATCTCAGGGTTGTTTTGATTTGCATTTCCCTGATGATTAAGGATGTTCCAGAGCACTTCAAGGCATGGTGGTAGACGGGTAATGCTAATATTAGCATGTAATGAAGATAGTTTGTATGAGGCTTCCTAGTGATCTACTTTTCTCTACTATACCTCACCATATGATATATTCACACTCAGAAAATAGGAAAAGTAGTTAGGAAAACCCATTTAAACACAAGCTCACAGAGACACTTCAGATTAAAATTGTAATATTCTCTCTATTCCTGGAAAAACATTTTCTTTTCTTAATCAAAAACAGAAGTAGATATCTGTAAAGTCTGTGTAATGCTTTTCTTAGCCTCTATTACTTCTTTAGAATAACTTTATCAAAGCGCTTATTGTACTCTGGTATAAAAGGTTCCCTGTCAGCACCAGTAGAAATATCTATTATATACTGTGTAGGAAGTACTTTCTAAATGCTAGGAGTGGCGTTTGAATACATGAGAATGGTTTTGCTCTTATGGAGATTATACTCTATGGTAGACAGAAGAATATGATCGACAGAGGTAGCATATGATTTAAAAATAAAGACAAATTAAACACTATTTTAAGGAGACATTACAAAAGGAAGGATTTTATACAGAGAAAGCATTGCCTTGGGCCTTTGAAACGAGCACCTGTTTTGCTTCAATATTTCTCAGTTGTCTGCCCCAGGCATGAAATATTTCTCCCCCTAGCTTCTGCAAGTGTCCAGCATGGCCTTGTCATACCTGATTTTACCTCTGAATATTGACCTTAGGTAAAAGAAGATGTCTTGATAATTGAAATCTCTCTCCCCTGCCAGCAACATACATTCAGTGGCAATGCATTACAGTTTAAAGGTACTTGGCTTATTTCTCTTCACTTGGAGCAATCTAGAATGACTGCATCCACTCCAAGTTGCCTGAGTAAAATGCTCAAGCTTTTGTATCCCTCAATCAGCAATCATTTTTCTTGTATGACTGCATCATCAGCAATCCATAATTTCCTTTACCCAATCCTGCTTTCTAATGTACTACAGCTGCTTTTCCTGAAAACCATGCTCTAATATGTCTCCATACAAATATGTCTGCCTCTGAGACTCTCTTATGAGGACATCAACCAAGAGTAGTTCCAAAAAAAAAAAAGTCCAAATGCAAGATGCTAACATGGTAAATACTATTTCTTTTTACCTTTAGTCTGGATTTAAATTTGATTAGCTCACAAATAATTTCTCTTACCTGGTGTTAGGTAGACTATGAAAAGCCTTCAATTTGTGATAATTGTGCTATTATTAAGAGTTCCATTTAACACAGATAAAGTGCAAAAAATGGGAAAAGGGGGAATGTGTCTAGTAACTCAAGAAAAGTTTTAATCATCATAACTGTAGAATTAAGTGAATGTGGCCACAAATAATTGATGTTCTGTGAAGACAGTAAGAGACAGAGGGGATTGAATCTCATCAATGACATACAAGGAAGTACTGATGTCATATTAGTGCAAAGAAATCTGAGCATCAGATATGTGTTCTATGATTATTTAAAGAACCCTGAGATCTACACTGCACTTTGTTTTCCTTCCCAAACCTTGTCTGCTTTCCCAGAGGCCTGCCTGCACCAGGAACAATCATATAGGATGCACCAGTAAACAACCAGGTAAGAACTCTCTTCCAAGGCCTTACATGCCAAGTCCCCTTAAAACAGATCCACAGTGGGAAACTACATCCTGGCCTCTGTGTTCAATTTCCTGTCCCACATTCCAGCTGTATTCACTGAGGTCTTCTGGCACCAGGGATAAACAGATGGTGTACTGGCTAGGTTTGTGTCAACTTGACACAGCTGGGGTTATCACAGGGAAAGGTGCTTCAGTTGGGGAAATGCCTCCATAAGATCTAGCTGTGAGGCATTTTCTCAATTAGTGATCAAGGGGGAAAGGCCCCTTGTGGGTGGGACCATCTCTGGGCTAGTAGTCTTGGGTTCTATAAGAGAGCAGGCTGAGCAAGCCAGGGGAAGCAAGCCAGTAAGTAATATCCCTCCATGGCCTCTGCATCCGCTCCTGCTTCCTGACCTGCTTGAGTGCTGACTTCTTGGTGATGAACAGCTCTATGGAAGTGTAAGCCGAATAAACCCTTTCCTCCCCAACTTGTTTCTTGGTCATGATGTTTGTGCAGGAATAGAAACCCTGACTAAAACAGATGGCTAAAGGTAAACATAAGAACACAATTAACAAGGGCTATGGCTAAATGTGTTACCACCAGAGCCTGGTTATCCTACTACAGGTAACCATGGATATCCTACCTTAGCTGAAGCACAAGGAAATGAACTAATGTCTAATCTTATAAGATGATAGAGGATTCTGAAGAGGAAATTAATATATGCCGAAAACAATAGTAGAAAATAAAATAAAATAGATAAAAGAAATAAATAAAGCTGTTAAAGACATGAAAATAGAAATAAAAGCATTAGAGAAAAATTGAGGGATCCATAGAGATGAAAAACCTAGGTAAATAACAGAAATTAAAGATGAAATATTAACCAACAGACTAGCAATGATTGACTAGAAGCCATAGAAGATTATATCTATATCTATATCTATCTATACCTATTTTTCTATCTATCTCTATATATGATGACATTGATATATTTGTCAAGGAAAATGTTAAATCTAAAAAGTTTCTGAAGCATACAGAAAATTTGCAACAGTGTGAAAAATATCTAATCTAATACTAATAGCAATAGAAGAGGGAGAAGATTCCTTCGTAGATCAAAGGCCAATAAAATCATGAAAGAAATTTTTCATACTATAAGAAAGGGTTCCCTATAAGCATACAAGAAGCTTGGAGAATTGCAAATAGGTTGGAACAAAAAGAAAACCCTTCATTGCATAATAATTAAATGTAACACTAAATGTACAGAACAATGGAATTATATTAAAAGCCGCATGTTAAAAGGCCAACCAATATATAAAGACAGACCTATTAAAATTAAACACAAATTTTCAACAGAGATTTTAAAACCCAGAAGGGCCTGGGCAGATGTCTTACACTCTCCAAAGACCACTATGCCAGCTCAAACTACAATACTCAACAAATTTTTTAATCACTAAAGATGGAGAAACCAAGACATTCCATGACAAAACCAAATTGAAACAATATCTATCCACAAAACTACTCCTAAAGAAGTTAAAAGAAGGAAAATTCCAACCCAAGGAGGTTAACAACACTCAAAATGCACAAAGTAAATAATTCCACACCAGCAATACCAAAAGAAGGGAAGCTGGCACACACACACATACACATACACACACACACACACACACACACACACTACCACCATCAACATCAATATAAGAGGAATTAGTAATCACTGGTCTTAATATTTCTCAATATCAATGGAGTGAATCTCCAATTTAAAAACTAAAACAACAAAAAGCTAACAGAAAAGATGTGAAATAGGACCCATCATTCTGCTGAATACAAGAAATACACCCCAACAAAAGATAGACATTACCTCAGAGTAAAAGACTAGAAGAAGATATCTAATAAAATAGACTTCCAACCAAAATTAATCAAAAGAGATAAAGAAGAACAGTATAAACAAAGTAAAGAAAAAAAAAAAAAACCCAAGGTGATATCTCAATTGTGAATAACTATTCCTCAAATGCAAGGACACAAAATTTGTAAAAGAAACATTAATAAAACTTAAACAACTTTCTGAAACCCACATGTTAATAGGGATTTCAGAGGTCAGGTGGGGTGGGGGTGGAGATATCCTCATAGAGGTAGGAGGGTGGGGAGGAGGTATGGGATGTGGAACAGTTGGAAGTTGGACAGGGAGGGGAGTAAAGTCTGGAGTGTAAATAAATATTTAAATAAATAAGCAAAAATACAGAATAAAGTACTCACAAACAAAATCCAAGAACACATCAAAAACAACATCCTCCTTGATTAAATTGGTTTCATCCTAAAGATGCAAGAATGGTTTAACATACAAAAATCTGTCAATTTAATCCACCATATAAACAGACAAAGAAATAAAACACAAGACCATCTCAGTAGATGCTAGAAAGGCATTTGAGAAATTCTAAAAGTCTGGGAGAGATCATGAATGCAAGGCACATATCTAAACAGAATAAGGAAAATAGACAACAAGCCAATATCCAAAACCAAATTAAATGTAAAGAAACTCAAGTACCTCTGTTACAATCAGGGATAAGACAAGGTTGTCCATTACCTCCATATCTATTCAATAAATTTTAGCTAGAGCACTAAGACTACTAAAGGAAATCGAGGGGATACAAATTGGAAAGGAAGAAGTCAAAGTATCACTTTTCATATATGATATAATAGTACATCTAAGTGACCAAAAAATTAGACCAGAGAACCCCTACAATTGATAAAAATTTCAAAGCTATCTGGATACAATATTAACTCAAAATATAAGTAGGGCATCTATATACAAAAGATAAATGGATGAGAAAAAAATTGGGGAAGCATTGTTCTTTGTGATGGCTACAAATAATATGAAATATCTTGGTTTTACTCTAGCCAAGCAAGTGAAAGACCTGTATAAGAACATCAAATATTTACAGAATGAAATTAAAGAAGATATCAGAAAATGGAAAAAAAAATCTCCCATTCTCATGGATTGGTAAGATTAACATAATAAAATGACCATATTACTAAAATCAAGTACAAATTCAATAAAATTCCCATGAAAATTCCAAAATAATTCTTTACAGACTTTGAAACAGCATTTCTCAACTTCTTATGGAAAAACAACAACAACAGCAACAACAACAAAAACAGTATAGCTAAAACAATCCTGTGCAATGAAAGAACTACTGGAGGTATAACCATCCATAATTTCAATCTATACAGAACAATCATCATAAAAAAACATAAGGTAGTGGCATATAAAAGGCAGGTTGATGAATGGAAATGAATCATAGAGCCAGCTATAAATCCACACAGCTTTTTCTCTAGGCTCCAGATGCCTGTACTACACTGCTGCTTCTGTTCTTGGTGGTCATTCATGGTCCTGGCATCTCCAAAACACTGTATGACGTCTTCAGTCCTTGGCCACCAATTGCAACTGAGGTTGCACCTTCCCCAATAGCCTTCCATGGCCTCTCACAGTGATGAGCCTCAGCTGTTCTGCATGACTCCTTCATGCTTTCAAGACCAGTACCACCTGGGAGACTCTTACACATTACCAAGTCCTGCTGCTGCACAAAGTACAACTTTGGCTATCTCTAGAACACAGCCTCTTTTTGCTCTCAGAAAACACTTCCGAAGAAGATGTCACCTCAACAATGCTGGTCTCTCCTTAATCACTGCTAATGTCTTAGCTCCAGCAAACCTGCATCAATAGTCCCAGTATGCAAAGGTTTCACTTTAGTACTTCTGGTATCTTGTTAGTCACAGCTGGTTCTTCAGCCCCAGCTAACCAGAACCACAGCATCTTAGCAATCAAAATAGCAGTGGCCCTGATAAGAGTCTTTAATCTTCCCTCTGGAATTTTACAAGCCAGGCCTCCATCTTCTGTACTGTTCTCAACATGATATTCCAAGCTCCTATACAACATCCCACAGAGCTGGAACACCGAAAGGATCTTCAACCCAAAGTTCCAAAGTCCTTCAACAGTCTTCCCCAAAAACAAAGTCAGGTTTCACAGAAATTCCCCACTATGCTTTTACCAATACGTCTTAGTCAGGGTTTCTATTCCTGCACAAATATTATGACCAAGAAGCAGTTTGGGAGAAAAGGGTTTATTCAGCTTACACTTTCCACAGTGCTATTGGTCAGAACTGGAACTCAAGCAGGTCAGGAAGCAGGAGCTGATGCAGAGGCTATTGAGGGGTAATACATATTGGCTTGCTTCCACTGGCTTGCTCAGCTTGCTTTCTTATAGAAACCAAGACTACCAGCCCAGACATGGTACCACCCACAAGGGGAATTCCCTCTTGATCACTAATTGAGAAAATGCCTTACAGCTGGATCTCATGGAGGCACTTCCCCAAATGAAGCTCCTTTCTCTGTGATAACACCAGCTTGTGTCAAGTTGACACAAAATTAGCCAGTACACCTGGCTATGACTGAAAATCACCAGGTTCTACCAGAAAGTAGAAACAGTAAATTACACTGGTAGGATTGTATTATTTTCAAAGATGGTACCACTTAACCATCAACCAGTAAATAATCTGAAGCAAGCATATGGGATGCTCGTTAATGATAATGATGGATATGCTCTGTAATTATTTCTTCAGATAACTAGTGCTAGGAAAAGGGTGGTATGTAGATTTTTGAGAATTTCTGAATTGACTGGCAATGCTACTTAGAGATGTTTCTGGGTTTTTTTTTTCATTTTTTTTTTAATAAAAGAGATTCAAATATTAATACTCAGACAGAGACTCACTTTGCAATGTGGTCATTAGAATCCAGAATTCACAGCTGCAGCAAATCTCAGTTTTCTCTTTAACTAAGATTGTTCTTGGAAAGAAATATTTGAATCTGCTTTGTAAACAACACAGAATAACACCACATACTTTTGTTCTTTGTTATTATCATGCTTATCAAATCAAATAAATGGGATGAAACATTACTCACAGCACTTGGGAGGGAGAGCTGGCTAATCTGTCTAATTAGTGAACAACTTGATTTTATAGTGAGATTCAGACACTCACCAAGACTAAAATAATGAAAAACTGCAATAAAAATAAATATGTGAGATATACTCTTTTAGACTTCAAAAATCATAAAGCATTCAAAGTTTTCCTTTCAGAATAAATCAGTTGCAGGTACCTAGCTTTAAGGAGTATTTTTTTAAGTACTGAAATCAGTGGCTCTTACATAATATTATTTGACTGTATGTTTTAAATTTCATAATTATAGTTTGTAATATTAATATTGTAGGGTGCATTTCAGAGTTAAACATAAAGTATACAACCACAGCAAATATGGAAATATAAAAATGTGTGATAGGTTTATAATGTTTAGTTTCTATTTCATCCAATATAAGAATAAAGCAATAGTTTAAGTATAATCAGAAATTTTTATATCATCCTAAACTGCAGATGATGGTGACATCCAATAAAATAAGTAAGATTTGGAGAAGAATTTAGGATCATGCTAAATTCAGTGTTCTTGAAATCTACCAGTGAGTTTAAGTAGGAAGAACTGGAATACACAACTTGAAGTACAGTATGCATTTAGAAAATGTAGAAACCCAAGCTCATATTTAATTGTGTAGTTTGTGGTCTTAACCACATTGTATTAGATTGAGGGAAGAAAAAAATATAATGATAACTTTTTATCAAAACAGTGTTTTCTGATAGGACTAGACCAGGAACAGGAATGAGCAGAGATGTTTCTAGAGATGGAGAACAGTATTACAGCCCTGAATACGGGGGCATGAAAACCATGATGCTAAATATTTAAAGGCAAATGCAATTGTAGTGCATACTTAGCATGTCCAGTAACTGGAACAGAACATAAACAAAATCTTGGTCATCAAAGTTTGATATTGAGAATGTTGTTTTGTGTTCAGAGGAAAGGAAGGCAGATGTGGGGACTAGAAATAGAATAGGAAAATTGCAGGAAGGTGAGATGGAGACAGGAACTATACTTGGGAAGACATTTTCACTAAGAGGGAATAATGGCATGAGGATATAGAGAATGAAGATGGATGATGAAATGCCTGAGAAGATTCACTTGTTTTTCAACTAGAAGAACCAGGTCATGCCTGTGAACTGTTACGATCACCAAGTAAAGAAGGAGAGATAAATAAAGGAATATATAGTTAAAATTATAAAATATTTTAATTTTCAAAAGTATAAAAAAACACATCGCACCACTGTTATCATACTGTAAGAAACACTGTGTGCTTTGATGTTTTTAATTTTACACTTTAAGTCTCTTTGAATAACTGTGATATAATATATGAGTATTGTAGCATTTTATTATGTGTCTTTAAATCTCACATTGAGGGAATTTAAACATCTAATAGCTCTTTAGTTTTCATATATTTTATTGGTGGCATTTCTTCTGGGTAAGAAATTATTTCCACTTGTATATTATATCAACACATTTATGACCACCAACAAAATAGATCAGATATTGTATTCTCTTACTAACATTTTTATAGAATGTATTTTGATCAATCATTGCCTCTTACAAATCAGTCAGTTTGACTTTACTTCTTAAAATGTTATATGTCCTTGATTTACCACAGTTTTCTTTCCTTTTGTTTGTATTGTTTCCAGTTATTCACTCCCACATTAGCACCTTTCCATGTGTGTCTCTGTCTCTTCTCATTTCATAGGCCCTGTCTTTTCTTCTAGTCAATCAAGTGTCTGGGGAATAAATACACATTCCTTTCAGGTAATTTGTGATGAAAAAAGGCTTTCTCTTTGCTGCAGAGTCACTACAGTCTTCCTCAGTGAAGCCTTTCCTTTGTCTTCTATTTTCTACAGAACACATAGAAGCCTTAGAAGAGTGTACTCCGAAAACTTTGTCAACATTGTGGCAGTTTCAATCTTAAAGAAAAAAGACAGCTAACAATGTGATAGCATGCCTTAGTCTGCTTTGTACTCCATAAATACACTACGTCATACAAAGAAAGGGTATTTATTTACTCTCTCAACTTAGAGGAATTGAATTTCTCTCAAAATATACAGGTTATATAAATGATAATTGGCTTGGAAGTAAGATTTTTTTTAAAAATGTATATAACCAAAATACATTGCCAAAATTATCACAAAAATATGAAATAATAAAAAAGCAAATATAAATGAACAAGGGTCTAAATGCCAACTTGTGTGAAAGCTTAGAGACTGATTAGCTTTCAAGGGGTTGTATAGCTCTTACAGAGGATCTGGGATTGTTTTGCAGCAATCAAATCAAGTGGCTCGCAATAACCTATTATGCTACTATCAAAGGATCATATGCCTCTGCCCTCAGTCAGAATTTGCAATCACTTGAAATATGCGGGCTTATCACATTACATGTAATTAAAAGTAAAAAGAGGTAATATATGGAAAAGGTATCCAGCAGAAGTAAAAGAACCGAAAAGAAGTTCCAAGAATCAGAGATACACTCACTCATAAACTGAAGAGTTCCATTATTATGCAAAATTAAAACTATAACATATACACAAAGGACCTGGGTCAGACCTGTGTAGGCCATCACATGGAGGCAAGAGGGGTACAATTTGGACTCTATTCCCTCATTATTTGGAAACTTCTTTAGGATTGCCTGCATATACTTTTAAGGGCCTCCAATGGAGGAGCTAGAGAAAGCACCCAAGGAGCTGAAGTGGTCTGCAACCCTATAAGTGGAACAACAATATGAACTGACCAGTACCCCCAGAGATTTGTCTCTAGCTGAATATGTAGCAGAAGATGGCTTAGTCGGCCATCATTGGGAAGAGAGGCCCCTTGGTATTGCAAACTTTATATGCCCCAGTACAGGGGAATGCCAGGGCCAAGAAGTAGGAGTGGGTGGGTAGGGGAGTAGGGTGGGGGGAGGGTATAGGGAATTTTCAGGATAGCATTTGAAATGTAAATTAAGAAAATATCTAAATAAAATAAAATAAAATAAAAGTGTGTTAAGTGAAATGAGCTGGCAGAGAAAACAGCAGAAATGTATGGTCTCTGTTGTAGGTGGAATCTTAATTAGTTTTTCACATGCAAGTTATAAAAAACATGTCTACTAGAATATGGGTAAATGGCAGATGAAAATGTAGATTATAAGACATTTTGCTAAGCTCTGATGCTGTAGGTAACTATAGATAACTAGTATGACATATGCCAAAGAGCTTCAAGACAAGAATATGTAGTTATGTTCAAAAAATGGTGTTTATAAGTATATGTTTAAACTTCCTGAAACTTTATTCAGTGAATATTAATAGTAAACCATTAAACAGTACCTGTCATAAAAATAAAATTTTAACTGTTAAAAAATGGTTGCTGAAAATATATTTTCCTTCATAAAATATACCCAATATACCCACTCCATTTAAATCCTCCATCCCCTCTCCTTTAGATCTACCTCTCCTCCATTTATGATTATTGAATTAACATCATTCCTACCACTCTGTCTTCACCTTCAACTTCTATCATGTCCCCAAATTCAGCGTATTAAAAACAAAAACAAAAACAAAAAAACAATAGTCCGCGGCCAGGCATGGTGGTGCATGCCTTTATTCCCAGAGGCAGAGGCAGGAGGATTTCTGAGTTGCAGGCCAGCCTAGTCTACAAAGGACAGCCAGAGCTACAAAGAGAAACCCTGTCTCTAAAAACAAAAACAAACAAACAAACAAAAAACAACCTCCCGTCAAAAAAAAATCAAAACAAAAAACAAAAACAAAAAATAATAGTCTGTATTTATTTAATAATTATTATTACATAATACACACACACTCTTACAAAGAAAAAAGTATTAATTACATCTGTTGTTGCATGTCTTAACTTTCTAATGGACTAAGGAAAAGCTGCATGATCCAACCTCTAAATGAAGAGCAATGGGCAATCCATAGTAGATGAGAGCATCAGTACTCTGGAGCTCCTCCCTTCTCTATATGTAATCTATTCCCAAGTACTCAGCCCTAAAAATGTTTTAAAAGCATTCATACTGAACAAATTCTTGTTTATCACTATACTTAGTGATTTTTAATTGTAAAATATTCTCTTATTTTCTATCCATTTCTACCCCCTCTATATGCTTTCATTAGTTTCAGTCCATTACGCCTAATTCAGTCCCTCCATCTTCCTCCCACTTAGATCCTTTCACTGGTGCCAGGAACATACCCTACTGTAATTGCTTGTACATCTTACTGTTACTGTGATTGAGCTTATATTTTTATACTATTATCACTCCATTATATCTTTTCCATTCCACCCTTTATGCAGTATTGAGTTACTCGCACTTCCCATAGTTAGTAAATGGTTGTGGTTAAGACCTGACATTTTGCCATTTGCCTGAAGACTTTTCTCTATACTTCCTTATTCCATCTGACTAAAGGGCTCCTATTTTTCAAGACTTATTTGTAGCAATTATATTAATTTCTTAGAATCCTTTCTGAAACAGGTTTGAATATACAGGCAGAGACACATGTTGAGTTATTAAGTAAATCAAAGGGGAATTTTGAACTCTCAGTAGTGTTGTCATTTTTATATATAATAGAACTCTAGAATTTATAAAATGACTGATCTGTTTGGAGATCTTTAAAAAGCATGAATATTACCACTTAAATTTTTCAAATAATGCCTTTAATGTTTCATCAGAATTGTATGAGGCAATCTGTCTTAGTTAATCCTCTATTCAAACAACAAAACTCTATGTCCAAGATAAAATAAAGTATTTAAATGAAGGCTTGCATGCACTTTCAGAGAGTTAAACCATAATTATGGCAGACAACATGAGAGTAGCCATAAAATCATGGTGCTGGAAAATTGGTGTGAACTTAAGTCTAGACTCATGGGCACCAGGCAGAGAGAAAGCCATGTATGTGCTTTTGAAAACATAATACCCATCTATGTCTAGTGACACACCTCTTCCAACAAGGACATATAAGCTAAGTCTTTCCTAAACAACTGGGAACTAGGCTGTCAAATATATTAACCTATTTTAGAGATTGTTATTTTTGAATAATAAAACAATATTTGTGTCTATTTAAAACCTTTATAAGATAATATTTTTGTTCTTTTCACTCTACTGGGGATGCAATCAATTTCTAATTTATGTTGTTTTATATTTAAAATATTTTAAAATAATTTCTTCACATTTTAATTGTGAAAATAACACTTTAATCTTTATAAAAACATTTCATGTCAACATTTTAGATACTTGAAGATATTTATATCTTCATTACCTGTATATTTATATTTTCAGTTATAAATTAGATTTATTTATTTAGTTTATATGTGTAATTTTCCAGATTACTTTTATATGTACATTGTAATTGAATGGTGCCTATGAAAGTCAGAAGTAGGCAACTGATCCCCTAGAAATTGAGTTATCCATGATTACAAATACTCCTTGGAACCAAGTCTGGCCCTCTGCCAGCACCTTAGGCACTCAACCATCTCTCCAGACCCTAAAGTTTCTTAGATTTTTTTTATGAATTCTTACACCTACATGAACTTATATTAGCCTGTTATGAAAATATTATTACTAAATTATAAAACATATGTTAAAGGTAACAGAAAAGTAAAGGCATAGTCTTTCCTTTGGAAATCATAACCTGCTAAACATAGTAGTAGGGAAAGTTTACAAAACTTACACACACACACACACACACACACACACACACACACACACACAAAACATGGGTCAGTGAATTTTAGCTAAATATCACATAATTATTTGAAATGAAATTTAGCTTGCATTGTTTTCTCTCTAGAAAGCTGGTAGTAATAGAAGGTTTTCCATATAGTTGCAGCTATAATGTTACTTTAGTTTTAATTATAGAATATATTTTTGGAATGGAATCAAAATCATCAGAACCCTTTAAAGACCTGTTGCTCAAGGAGTTTAACATTTCATTCCTAGAAACCACATCACTTTATCTATTCGCTGGTCTAATCATAAGAAGGCTATGGCTATAAAGCAATAGTTCTAAACCTGTTGGTCAAACCCCACTTGGAGTCAAACAACCCTTTCACAGGGGTCACCTAGAACAATCTGAAGACATTGTTTTATGCTACAAATTATAATTACAGTTATGAAGTAGCAATAAAATGCTACCATACACTCTAGTAGTGACACACATGACAGGCCAAAAGCCTGGATGCAGTCCTGATGCAAAAAGTTCATGGAAACTTAATTTCCTGGAACTGTGGCATCCCAAAGCACCTATGCTCCAAACTTGACCTTCAGAATGGATCTGTATGCTTTTTTTTCAGTATTATTTTATTATAGGTGCCTCCAAGCAGTGACTTGCCAAATACATAAGCAAAATTGAACTTTGTTTCCTGGCCTTCACCAATGCCCTAGGCAGTCCTTGAGCTGACTGTGGGCTTGGAATTCAGTAAAAGTGTTGCATATTTAGTGACATTCAGAATTGCCTCTAGTATTGTAAGAGAGATAGTGAAAGAAATCAAGAATTACTATCTACTACATAGAGTTAGAAATCTCAGGGCAAGCTTAACAAAGTAAGTTTAGAAATGTAAATGAAAATATCTAATAAAAAATTGAAAACACAAAAAGAATCTTCCACCAAACTAGTTTTCTAAGCAATCCCTCAATGCACACCCCCCCCAATTCTGTTTCCCCATCATTTCTTCTCTCAAAACCATCTCCCTTCTCTCTATATATATAATTTTTCATTTATGGCCCTTCCACCCCAAGTTCACTTTTAAAATCTGTTTTGTATCTTCTTCCCAGGAAGATCTATGTGTTTCTTCTAGAACCTTCATGTACATCTAGCTACCCTGGATCTATTGATTATAGCTAATTATCATTTATTTAAATACTAATATCCACATACAAGTAAATACATACCATTTTTATCTTTCTGAGTCGGGGATACCTCATTCATCCATTTGTCTGCAAATTTCATGACTTAATTAAAAAAAACACAACTTTCATTGTGTAAATGTACCACATTTTGTCATCCATTATTCTGTTGATTGGCATATTTGCTGTTTCCAATTCCTGGCTATTATGGACATAATAATGGCAATTAACATGACTGGTCAAATTTTCTTGTGGTATGATGTTGAATTCATTGAATATATTATCGAAAGAGGCACACGTGGACCTTGAGGTAGATTGATTCCCAGCTTTCTGAAGAGCAGCCTTATTTATTTCATAGTGGTTACACATGCTTGTACTCCCATCAATGTGGATGAGCTTCCATCTTTCATAAGATAAAATTTGTAATTATAACCAAATACTACAGTAAATATGTTATCTATTAAAATATCTCTAATAAGTTTTTCTTGCTATGAGGTCTTTCATAAGCATGTTATGAAACCCAAATTAAAAATATACCAAAATTCCTGTTTATTAGACTTGGTTACACAAACACACACACACACACACACACACACACACACACACACAAAATTTTTGTATATGTGTGTATATTTAAGCTGTACTCTTAATTCATTCTATAAAATGTTCCTGAATATTTCTTATCCAATTTTTGTCTTAGGATATTTCTCAATAGAAACTCTTGAGAGTTTACTGTTTTAAGGTTACTAGAGACAATGAAAGTTGCAATCCAAACATTTTTGTAAACTATACTATTTACATTTTTGCAGTTTCTTTTCTTTTTTAAAAAAATAAATCAAAGTTTATAAGAAATTACTTTTAATTTCTGTCTTTTTTATAAATATAAATCCTGCGGCGTGTGGGGGCACACACCTTTAATCCCAGCACTCGGGAGGCAGAGGCAGGCAGATTTCTGAGTTCGAGGCCAGCCTGGTCTACAAAGTGAGTTCCAGGACAGCCAGGACTATACAGAGAAACCCTGTCTTGAAAAACAACAACAAAAATAAATAGATAGATAGATAGATAGATAGATAGATAGATAGATAGATAAATAGAATTCCTCATCCCATTCTTCCTCCCTATCTCCAAGACGATGTCCCAAACCCCCACATCTGCCACACCCCACCAGGCTTTTCCATTCTCTGGGCCCTCAAGTCTCTCAAGGGTTAGATGGGGCTTATCTCACTGAGGCCATACCAGGCAGTCCTCTGCTCTATATGTGTCAGGTATGATCAGCTAGGGTATACTGCCTGATTGGTGGCTCAGTGTCTAGAAAGATATTGGAGGTCCAGGTTAGTTGAAACTGCTGGTCTTTTTATGGGGTTACCCTCCTCCTTAGCTTCTTCCAGCCTTTCCCTAATTCAACCACAGGGTCCACAGCTTCTGTCTGTTGGTTGGGTGTAATTATCTGTGTCTGTCTCATTCAGCTGCCTGTTGGCCTGCTTGGAGGGCAGCCATGATATATATATCTAAATACATCATAGCATCAGTAATAGTGCCAGGTCTTGGAGATGGGTCCCAATCCAGGCTTGTCACTGAATCTCTTTTCCCTCACAATCTTCTCCATTTTTGTCTCTGCAGTTCTTTTTAAACAGAGACAATTCTGACTTAGAGTTTTGGGCTGTGAGAGGGCAAACCCCTCCAGCCACTTGATGCCCTGTCTTTCTACTTCCGGAGGTGGATTCTACAAGTTCCTCCTCCCACAGTTGGGCATTTCATCTATGAGTCATTTGTATGAGTGTTTCTGTGTATGGTGTATGGGATTATATCTTTGTGTATGATGGTAAAACCAATGATTTTCCACATTTTTCAATCTTATTTTTATTAATTTCATATTGTGCAACATAATATTAAATTAATGGGGACATATTTACAAGCTTAAGTCATAAATTATTGTCTACATTTAAGATATTCTTTGGCATTGGTTGCATATGTTGGAATTATTATGTGTATTGCTTTCCATTTCAAAAAGATACCATGATTCTGTCTTATTGAAATAAAACAATTAATGAAAATAGTGGCCATGAATTTGAAAAAGAAAAGATAGGGTATAGAGGCGATTGAAAATGAGGATAGGAAACGGGGAAATATTAAAATTATACCCTAACCTCAAAAAATGAAGGGATTATTCAACAAAGGAATTTCTATCCCTTTTACTGAGATTCCTCTTCCTGGAATGCATAGCAATACATATTTTTATGTTCAGAACATAGCCAAGGGACTAATAAGCTCTCATAAGAGGAGGAACAGTGAGTGTACATGAGGTCCTCAAAACCACTATTTTTTGTTTTCTCCTCCTTGGTTATTCAGCAGATCTAGATCAGAAGGTCAAATCTGTCTCCATAATACTCCGTAAGCATAATTATATCTCTTTCCTGTTCTGTGGTCTAGTCCCATAAAGCTCTCAACCCACACAGACTCTCTAATAATATACAACATGGCTTTTGTTGTACCTTTGTCTTAAGCATATTTTCATTTCATTTAGAACTTTTCCATAAAATAGCTCTGTTAACCATCAAGCTTCACTGTACACTATATTTATTGTTCAGAATCTAATTATTCACATCATCAGTCTTGGAAATCTTACTTAGCTTTGCATATAACACATACTGTATCTTTAGTAATGATCAAAGTAGTTTTCTATGTAGAATTATGTTAGAATCAAAACAAGAATTTGGTAACTTAAACCTTGAACTGCTTTAATTCATTCAATATGTATTCCCTTGAATATTTTCCTATGGGATTAGCTTATTATTTTTTATTCGTAATGTTAAACCAATTCATGTTTTAATCCATGAATCATGTGAGGAATCTAGGTAAGTATTGTCAATATTACATACCCACATTATGTGCAAAACAGAAAAAAAACATATTATTGCTCCGTTTTAGAAAAATAGCACTGTAAGAATACAATTTAATGTAAGAAGAGATTAAAAATATTTTAAATTATTGTTAAACTTTAACTACCCTTTTCCCTTATCACTTGCATAATTTTGTTTTACTTGAGAAAATTTTAAGGCAGTTTGAAATTCAGTTTGGTTCTTACATTCACTAGTGATAAGTGCTATTTTGCTATGCCATTTTTTTAAATTCTTTTAAATTAAGGCTGTGAAAACTAAAAATCAGAGCCTTTGATCTGTTGAAATTGCTCTAAAGTGTGCATGGTGATTTATATCACTGAAGGACTTTATATTTTATAGGTACTCTACTGTGGAATTTAGAGCACTTCAATAATTTTAAATTACTCTCCACTATACAAAGCAATTTAAATTTATTGAAAATGAAATCTGGAAGAGTTCAAATGATGGGCAATGTTGTACATATTCCTTGAAAATTACTAAGAGCACTTAACTGCTTTTTATAAGCACTTTACTTAAAGGTGATTCCAGCTTTGCTATTGAGTGATATAGAAACATTTGAAGGCATTGGTTTCACTCCAACTGCAATTCTAATTCAGAAAATTACAATCATTGAACTAAGTTATCCATTTCATACAGACTCTAAAACTATTATGACAAGGTATTTAAAATATAAATAATATGTATACTCAAAATACTCACAATTATTTTCTATGAGTGGGTTTATATGAAGCAACTTGAATATCTCATAATTTAACACAAGAAAAAGTTCAGTTGTGTCATACTGTAATAAAAATAGTGTGACCAAATTTTATCATTTAATCTATTATATGTGGCATTCATTTACATAAGCTATGAGATTATCATTATATTTATTATATAATAAAATATGTGATATATTATAAACTAATCAATATCAGTAAAACCTTTGGGTATAAATATACCTAGGATTTTATAAGTATGCTAATATATCGAAAAACTATAAATTTCAAATATGAGCAAGTTATTTCAAGGGCGAATCAATTTTAGAGGTTTGGTTATGATAATGTGGCTATTCAGGGTATGCTGATGCATGATTTTATACACACATCTAATGCTGGGAAATAGCAACAATAGCTAACCATGTTTTTGTCCATACTCTGCTCTCTATACAAATGATCATACATATCCATAATATCTCTCCATCTATAAAGATAGAAGAATTTTCTTGCTACACCTAAGTGAAGAAGTAGGCCTTTAAGGCTCTTGTCAGCATTTCAGGAGTGATAAATAAGCTGGTTTGCAGTACTTCATGCATGCATTTTAATGATTAGAAGGAACTATAATTCTTCCTAGCCTTCCTCAAGTTCCACAGGAGTGAAGTCATGAGTCTGAGACTGCATTATCGGGTAAGCATCTTTATAAATGAATCTAGAGATGTTGTTCACAGTATTTGCCTACAGTGACATTTATTCTAATTGAATTGTAAATGAAGTAACCAGAGTGGAAACCAACCTTAAGCATTTTTCCTCCCAGAAATGCAGGAGAAACCCTTAGACAGATCTGGCTTCATTAGTATTTATACTGAAAGTATAATGAGAACTGTCCATTCAAGATGCTTTCATGAGATGGTCTTCAACTTACAAAGCCTGTCGCAAGATGCTCTATAACACCCTTGAAACAAACTGAGAGTCACATATACAAAGGTCTAATGGGAAGACTAGGGTGGTGGTCTATGTCAAAATGACATGTTAAGAAAAGGATTTATTTGCCTGTTGTTCTTGTTCCCTCTACTCGTCTCCTTACCACCTTCTATGCTTTGTTAAAGAAGCCCCCCTTCCCTTCCTAGATAGCTAGAGTCCACTGAGGAGAAATGAGATACTGCACCTCCAGAATGGAGTCTTCCTCACAGATGAATTTCTTGTCCATTGTGCCACTGAACTCCCATAATTTCATGTCTGAACCCCCCTGGCATAATGATTTGGGACCGTGTTTACTAGGTCATTCTTATAGTAAGCTGCTAGCTTTGTACCCACCGATTTCTGTCTCCAAGGTACTTTGCAGAATAGTAAATAATAAAGGCCTTTATTCTAGTAAGAGTAGTTGTATTCATATACTACAAGTTACATGTTTTTACCAAATTTGGAACATGAAAGAAGTCATGTTAAATACATTAAAATTACTCTTCATTTAGAGACATAGTGCAATTTAGCACTGTCCCTAGTAAATATACAGAATGTACCTCAAAACATGGGAGTATTTACACAGTATATATGTGACTGTGTGTGTGTATATATATATGTGTGTTAAAAAAAAAAAAAAACTGACATAAAGTGTTGGTGTCACCAAACATCTCTGAATGTGCTTGATGTTTATAGGTTCTTGGGATCTTATTTAAAGTATTAAAAATACTTTAAATACAGATTACAACATAGTAAGAAAAATTCCTCAGAAGGTTCTGAACTGGCAAGTCATGCATCAGTGAACAAAGACATCCCTCTTTGCCCATTTTAAAAGGAAGACAGGAATTATTTTAAAAAATAATTGGGGAAGAAATTAAAAAAATGATTGTTGTAAAATATAGTGTATCTATAAAATGAAGTATCTATTTTCAAACATAAGAGAAGCCATTAATGATCAACAACAATGAAATGAAGAATCAGTCTGCTGTTTGCCTGCTTTGGGGACCCTCTTCTTTGCTCTGGGCTATTTCATCTAGCCTTGCTACAAGAGGAGTTCTCTAGTCTTACTGCAACTTAATATGCTACATTTGGTTGCTAGTCATTGATGTCTACCCTTTTTCTTTAGTGAAACAGAGGAGGGGTGAATTTGGGAGAGAACTTCTTTTTTTTTTTTTTTCAACTTTTATTAGATATTTTCTTCATTTACATTTCAAGTGTTATCCAGAAAGTTCCCTATATCCTCCCCCCTCCCGGCCCTGCTACCCTACCCACCCGCTCCCACCCCCTGGCCCCTGCGTTCCCCTGTATTGGGGCATATAAAGTCTGCATAACCAAGGGGCCAGGAGAGAACTTCTAAACCTGATAAACAATTTCGGGAAAAGTGGCTAGATATAAAATTAACTCAAATCAGTAGCCTTCCTTGACCCAAAGAATAAACAGGCTGAGAAAGAAAATAGGGAAACTACAACTTTCAGAATACACACAACTAATATAAAGTACATTGGTGTGACTCTAACCAAGCATGTGAAAAATCTGTATTCCCAGAACTACAAGTCTCTGAAGAAAAAAATTATTAGAAGATCTCAGAAGATGTAAAGATCTCCCATGCTCTTGGATTGGCATGATTAATATAGTAAAAATGGCTATCTTGCAGACAACAATCTACACATTCAATGTGATCCCCATCAAAATTCCAATCCATTCTTCATAGAGTTATAAAAAGCAATTCGCAAACTCCTTTGGAATAACAAAAAACCCAGGACAGTGAAAACTATTCTCAACAATAAAAGAACTTCTGGGAGAATCATCTTCCCTGACATCAAGCTGTATTACAGAGCACTAGTGATAAAAACTGCATGGTATTAATACAGGGACAGGCAGGTAGATCAATAAAAGAGAATTGAAGACACATAAATGAACCCACATACCTATGGTCACTTGATCTTTGACAAAGGAGCTAAAACCATCCAGTGGAAAAAAAGAAAGCATTTTTAACAAATGGTGCTGGTTTAACTGGAGGTCGGTGTGTAGAAGAATGCAAATCAATCAATTCTTATCTCCTTGTACAAAGCTCAAGTCCAAGTGGATCAAGGACCTCCACATAAAACCAGATACACTGAAACTTATAGAGGAGAAAGTCTGGAGGATCCTCGAATACGTGGGCACAGGGGAAAAGTACCTGAACAGAATACCAATGTCTAGTGCTGTAAGATCAAGAATCAATAAATGGGACCTCATAAAATTGCAAAGCTTCTGTAAGGCAAAGGATACTATCAATAGGACAAAATGGCAACTAACAGATTGGAAAAAATCTTTACCAACCCTACATCTAATAGAGACTAGTATCCAATATCTACAAGGACTCAAGAAGACAGACTCCAGAGAATGAAATAAGCCTATTAAAATGGGGTACAGATCTTAACAAAGAATTCTCAACTGAGGAATACCAAATGGCTGAGAAGCACCTAAAGAAATGACCAACATCCTTAGTCATCAGGGAAATAGAAATCATAACAGCCCTGAGATTCCACCTCACACCAGTCAGAAGGGCTAAGTTAAAAACTCAGGTGACAAAAGATGCTGGCAATGATGTGGAGAAAGAGGAACACCTCTCCATTGCTGGTGGGATTTCAGGCTTGTACAACCACTCTGGGAATCAGTCTGGTGGTTCCTCAGAGATTTGGGCTTATTACTCTCTGAGGACCCAGCTATACCACTCCTGGGCATATACCCAGAAGATGCTCCAACATATATCAAGGACACATGCTCCACTATTTTCATAGCAGCCTTATTTATAGTAGCCAGAATCTGAAAAGAACCCAAATGTCCCTCAACAGAGAAATGGATACATAATATGTGGTACATTTACATAATGGAGTATTATTCTGCTATTAAAAACAATGAGTTCATGAAATTCTCAGGAAATAATGTTTTTATGCAATACTACTTTCCTGTTATAATACAGACAAGCATCAATAGTAAAATCGGTTAAGTAAATTCTCAAACTGGAATTTCATGTTGTAGATATAACAATAAGACATCATTCTTCTTTACTGGAAAAGATACACCAGTGTTGCTGGCCTGACTTGGTTATAGAACAGCTCATTCTGACTCCAAAATTCAAATGGATTTTCCTTACTGCCTTTATAACAGCAAGCAGCATATGATCCAATTTATTTTAAAGTGTAATTATATTGCAGTAAAAATAATATGATAGACACAATGCAGTTCAATAAGTATGCAGTCATAAAATTTTTGGGTAAGTGTAATTCATATCTTTACATTTGTTGAAATAAAAAAATAAAAATCTCAGCTTCTCATAGTGATTTCTAAAACTTTGCATGTTTCAACTTTATGAGTGTCCAGAATTTTACAGTCAAAAAGGCTTTTTGAAGATTCAAAAATGTTGTGTTTAAATGATCTCAGACATTTGAGTGTTTATGAACAGTACATCAAATTGTCAGATGTGGCAAACATGACCAAATAGAATTTTATTTCCAAACTATATATATATCTTTGCCTAAGTTAGAAGTGTCCTACAGTTACCACCAGTGTGAAATTTCCTCCTTTGACCAGGAAAACACTTCAAATATCTCTTGGAATAGTAGCTGTTTATGGGTGACGAGAGCATAATCACATTCAAGCTGTCAACAAAAGCAAATATATATTTTAGTAGAGAATATTGCATGCTGAAAATTGTAAGTGGCAGTGGTGCTATTGAAAATGAGAAAATGTGAAATTTGATTTCACTTGTGTGCTATGGTGTTTCTATATTTACAACACAATATTGTTTTATTCCCCTAAGCCTGTTTAAAACACTTTTGATTTCACCACATTTAAACTTTCTTATTTTTCATGCTTCCATATTTTCATGGAAGTAAATAATTCATAAAGATTGTAATATACATTTTAATAGGATTTCAAAATGAGAAGTTAAGAATACATTTATTTTCATAAAATATGGGTCTAATGCAATGGTTTTCAACCTGTGTTTTGTGACCCCATTTGTGGGTTAAACAATCTATTCACAGGGTTCGTGTATCAGATGTCCTACATATAAGATATTTACATAATGATTCATAATTAGGGTTATGAAGTAGCAACCAAAATAATTTTATGGATCGGGATCACCACAACATGAGGAAATGAATTCAAGTGTCATACAAATAAGAAGGTTGGAAAACATTGGTTTAGGATATCAAATAACCAAATAAAAAAAGTAAAAAGAAGCCTTAAAAATGCTCTAGTTGGTAGTCTAATTCACAGCACAATTAGTAACCACAACAAAACAAAACAAAATTTTATGAACAACAACACAAACCCCACTGAACTGAGGTAACCTACATGGGTGACCAATGCTGATCCCAGAAGACATGAGTGATTAAATGAAAATCACAATGGCAAATACAGTTTCCAAGATTACATACCTATGGATTATTCATCACCGAATCTTCAGAGGACTGGACATAAGGCAAACACTTGCTATTATTATTCTTGGTTGCCCATCACAACTTTGTTGTAAGAAGCTGTGGCTCTGGACATACACCTGTTGTAGGATACAGTGAAAGCAATCTTACTCTGACCAATATACTCTTTTACTCTTGGTTAACTCTCACATGTCTGGAAAGGGTTAGGGTTAGGTAGTCTTCTGGGGAAAAAAGACATCAATGGTTTTACCCCTAAATAATTGGCTTAATAGGTGGACTCATTGGTTGTTAAATAAATAAGGGCACATGGTAATGGAAGGGAGATGTGCTGGCAATAGTTCTATGGAGAGTCATTGGGAAACTTGATATGATCAAGATACAATATATAGAAGCATGAATCATTTAAAGAAAAACGCACATTTTAGAAAGAAGAAAAATACAGAAAGCTTCAATGGGAAATCTTTTAAATTACAGTATAATTTGAAGATAATTTATTTGAATTCAAGTAAGATTAACTGTTCTAGACAGTACATTTTTATATTAGTAATTTTATAATAAACTTAAATATTTTATTTAATATTTTATCTGTTACCAAATTGTAATGGTTGATTAACCATGCACGGTTTTCTATTCTTAATAATTTTAATTACTTTCAGATGATATCTGCAACTTTATTTGTGGTCCATAAAATAAAATTGTGATAATAATTTTACTATTTAAAATACTATATATCAAATTGTTACTATTTTAAATGATACAAATAGAAATTATGTTGTACTTAAACAGTCTCTACATCTGCATTCAATACAGACTTTCCATATATTAAATCTAAAATACTAGCAAATTCTTTATAGTGCTTACTATAATTTCATTGTAGTATAAATTATATGAAAGAAAAAAAATGAAAATAACGCCTAAAATAAAAAGAAAAATTTGCAAAACCTTTTGGATCAATATGTTCTTTATAAAGGAGAATCCTCTTATTCTAATAAAAAATTATCACTAAGAAGATGGTGCGGGGGTGGGGGGGCAGTGTTTTTTAATGTAAGCACTTGGACCTGTGTTTGAATCCTCAGGACCCACATAATTAGTCTGGCCTAGCTGCATGTGACAGTAACCTCTGTGTTTGTTTGTTGTTTGTTTTGTTTTGGCATACTTAGGCTGGTCATGATAACTCCATGACAGGCCCGCTTCATGAAGACATTAAACTTCCGGCTTAGTGAAAAATGTTGCCTTATTTTTGGAGTAAGAGGATAAGCCCAATGTTCTTTTCTGGATTCCATATGCACTATATATGCATGCACCACACCTCAAAGACAGAAAAAATGTACAAGAAAACAACAAAATGAAGATCATTTATCTTTTAAATTTATTTAGTTTAATTGGTATAAAAAATCCTTTGGTCTTTGTCATCTGACAGCTTCAAAAAGATAGCAGTTTGACATTAAAAGTAAAATAGTTTGAAAAGCTTAATTCTTCTTTACAAATATTGTAAAGTATTTCTACTTTTATTTAGCAAAGGATAAAGCACATTATAACATTCTTTAAATGAAAGCTTTTTATATACTGACTAAAACGTTTTCAGAAATCATGATGGTTGAAGCATGAAAGAATTCTACTAAAAACATAAAGGGGCAACACATATTTGGAATCAAGGTTCTAGTGTACTTGGTCTAAATAGTCTTATACCAATGCTAGAACTGCTTAATTCCTTCAGCGTAGCTACTTTCACATGTTTAACATGTCTCTATGTCATTGCTTCATTTCATCTCCTCCGGGGTTGTAGATGCTCCTCAAGGTAAGCACATAGTGGTCTCTTATACATTTTTTTATTATATATTTTCTTCATTTACATTTCAAATGCTATCCTTTTTCCTAGTTTCCTCTTTGAAAGTCCCCTATACCCCCCTGCCCTGCTCCCCAACCCACCCAATCCTGCTTCCTGGCCCTGGCATTCCCCTTTTTGAGGGTGGCATTTAATTTAGTAAGCTGAATGATGCCACAAGGGCTGGGCAATGAATAGAGAAACTCTTGCAGCAAAGGACAGTGTTCTGTGGATCTCTATGGTGGTTGTTGATGATTTCATTACCAACTCCTTGCGAGAGCCATCAAAAAGAATAGAAAAGAATCCCAGACTGACTTAAGAGCTAACCTTGAATGTATAGTATTTGAAATTATACTAATTCCTGACAAGACAACAGGAGGCTTCTCACAATTTAGAACAGAACTATTAATTGATCCTGTGCTAAGGGGCTTTTCCTTAATTTGATATTGAAGACAGTTGTTGCATGGGGAAATAATTGATGGCTTTCTTCATGTAATGATGAGTGATTAAGGAAAGTTCATGAAGAATATTGCATACCATTTCTTTAGTAGATACCCATCAGGGTAAAACCCACTTTCAGTGGGCAATAATAATCTTATGTCAATGTGTCCCTCTCTAATAAGTCAAATCCTGAACTCTAAGTATTAGATGGCTACAGGATGGATTTAAATTTATTTTAAATATTTGTATTTAATCCTTCAATAAATTACTACATTTTTAAGAACTGTGATTATTTTTTTTTTGTTCTGATTTTGAAAATTCTCCAATTTAAGAACATCACTTAAGGATTAACCTGCTATGAAATGAAATGGTCTTTGTAAGTACTCCCTGAACATGAAAATCTCCCTGACTGTGCTCTGCTTTTTTTTTTTTTTTTTACAATGAATAAAAAATATTATCCTTTGTTAAAAATCTTAAAATACTGAAAAACTGGAAGAGCTTAATAATGTGAGACCAAAGCAGGAACAATCTCCCTGGCAAGTTAATCAGAGACGCAAACCGGAAACACATACCTGACAGGTTAAAGGTCATGTTTGAAGTTAAGACAAGTTAAGAAGTAGTAACATATTTGTCCTCCTGTGTTAAGTCTTTGAAAATAAAGGGTTCTATTTGTAATTACATAGCTGATATGATGCCCCCAACATATATACAGCAGAGGACTGCCAGGTCTGAACTCAGTCAGAGAAGGTACAACTAACCCTGGAGAGACTTGGGGCCACAGGGAGTAGGGAAGTCTGGTGGGTGGAGATGGATGGGGATATCCTTCTGGAAGCAGGGTGGTGGGGTGGGGAGGTAGGAGGTGTGGGATGTGGAACAGTCAAGGTTGTACCAGGAGGGCGATAGATAAAGAAAGTCTGGAATAAAAAAAAATGGTTAAAGAGGAAAAAAAGAAAAAGAAAAAACAAGCAAACAAACAAACAAACAAAAACAACAAAAAAGATGTTCCTGTTTATCCTGAGAAGTTTTCTGATTGTAGTTAAGGAAAAAGTCCCTGTTTCTCCTATGTTGTAATTAAGAAAAAGTTTCTGTTTCTTAGATCTGATTTTTATTGTTTACAACCTCAACATATGATATATATCCTTACTATTTTTCTTTTCTTTAAATTGTATTTTTCTTATAATGTGTTCCAGCCAACGCTCTTGTTTCAATAAACATATTATCTCTCTTATAAAAGTGAATTGAAGAGACCATCAGAGGACTGCTCTCTCAAATTCTGACTAAGGGTAAGACAGAGCTCTGGTTAAATAAACTTGGGTACATGCCAAAACACAGCTTGATTTAATTGTACAATTGCGTATTTGGTCTTTTCTCCTTGTGATTCTCAGGTTAAACAGCAAGCTGTTCATAATGTCATCAATAAAAGAAAGACAAAACAGGGAAAATAAGAAAAGGAATGAAAGAGAAAGAGAGAGAGAGAGAGAGAGAGAGAGAGACAGAGACAGAGACAGAGACAGAGACAGAGACAGAGAATAAAAACACACCAAAATTTCCTACTTGAAACATATAGACTCCAATTCAGGATATTTATTACTCTTCAAAGCTATTTAAAAATTATATTCAAGTTTCTCATACTCAGCAAAGTGATATCTTGTTTGACATGGACTTTCAACTGCACATGGGCTGCAGAAGCAACAGAGCATCTTGGACAGGGTCCCTTTGGGCCTTCATCCTCAGCCAGGAAACAAAGCTGAGACCCAGTCCCCTGGGCACCTTTCTTGCCAGAGGAGAGTTTGCCTCCAGGGAGGACTCTGACACTAGATCTCAGGAGGTAGATCTGAGCTCCAGACTTCTGTGCACCTTCCCTGCAAGAGGATGGCTTGCCTGCAGAGAGTGCTCTGACCACTAGGACTCAGGAGAGAGTTGGTCTCCCAGGAGTGCTGACAGAGGCTAAAGAATCATGGGAGGAACAAACTCCAACCATAGACAGCTAGAACATCTAACACCAGAGATTACCAGATGGCAAAGGCAAATGAAAGAATCTTACTAACAGAAACCAAGACAACTGAGCATCATCAGAACCCAGTATGCCCACCACAGTGTGTCCTGGATACCCCAACACACCTGAAAAGCAAGATGCAGATTTAAAAAAAACATATCTCATGATGCTGGTAGAGGACTATAAGAAAGGCATTAATAACTCACTTTAAGAAACAGAGGAGAGCACTGCTAAACATGTAGAAGTCCTTAAAGAGGAAGCACAAAAGTCCCTCCAGGAATTACAGGAAAACACTGTTAAACAGGTAAAAGACTTAAAGAGGAAACACAAAAATCCCTTAAAGAATTACAGGAAAACACAAACAAACAGGTGATGGAATTGAACAAAACCATACAAGATCTAAAAATGGAAGTAGAAACAATGAAGAAAACCCAAAGGGAGACAACTCTGGAGATAGAAATTCTAGGAAAGAAATCAGGAACCATAGATGCAAGCATCAGCAACAGAATACAACAGATGGAAGAGAGAATCTCAGATGCAGAAAATTCCATAGAGAATGTGGACACAAAAATCAAAGAAAATGCAAAATGCAAAGAGATCCTAACACAAAAGATTCAGAAAATCCAGGACACAAAGAGAAGACCATACCTATGGATAATAGGAGTTTATAAGAATGAAGATTTTCAACTTGAAGGGCCAGTAAATATCTTCAACAAAATTATAGAAGAAAACTTCCCTAGCCTAAAAAATGAGATGCCCATGAACATACAAGAAGCCTACAGAACTCCAAATAGACTGGACCAGAAAAGAAATTCCTCCTGACACATAATAATCAGCATAACAAATACACTAAATATAGAATATTAAAACTGTAAGGGAAAAAGTTCAAGTAACATAAAAAAAGGCAGATCCATTAGAATTACATCAGAGACTATGAAAGCTAGATCTTGGACAGATATGATACAGACCATAGGAGAACACAAATGCCAGCCCAGGGTACTATACCCAGCAAAACTCTCAATTACCAGAGTTGGAGAAACCAAAGTATTCCATTACAAAACCAAATGCATAGAATATCTTTAAACAAATCCAACCCTTCAAAGGATAATAAAGGGAAAACACCAACACAAGGACACAAACTACACCTTAGAAAAAGCAAGAAAGTAATCCTTCAACAAACCTAAAAGAAGACAACCACAAGAACAGAATCCCAACTCTAACAACAAAAATAACAGGAAGCAACAATTACTTTTCCTTAATATGTCTTAATATCAATCGACTCAATTCCCAAATAAAAAAGACATACACTAACGGACTAGCTACACAAACAGGACCCAACTTTTTGTTGTTTACAGAAAACTCACCACAGGGAAAAAGACAGACACTACCTCAGAGTAAAAGGCAGGAAAACAATTTCCCAAGCAAATAGTCCAAAGAAACAAGCTGGAGTAGCCATTCTAATATTGAATAAAATTGACTTCCAACCCAAAGTTATCAAAAAAGACGTGGAGGGGCACTTCATACTCATCAAAGGTAAAATCTTCCAATATGAACTCTCAATTTTGAATATTTAGGCTCCAAATGCAGGGGCATCCGCATTCATTAAAGAAGCTATAGTAAAGCTCAAAGCACATATTTCACCTCATACAATAATAGTGGGAGACTTCAAAACCCCACTCTTAACAATGGACAGATTCTGGAAACAGAAACTAAACAGAGACACATTGAAACTAACAGAAGTTATGAAAGAATTGGATTTAACAAATATCTACAGAACATTTTATCCTAAAACAAAAGAATATAGCGTCTTCTCAGCACCTCATGACTCCTTCTCCATAATTGACCATATAATTTGTCACAAAACAGGCCTCAACAGATACAAAAAATATTGAAATTATCCCATGCATCCTATCTGATCATCATGGACTAAGGCCGATCTTCAATAACAACATAAATAATAGAAAGCCAACATTCACTTGGAAGATGAACAACACTCTACTCAATGATACCTTGGACAAGGAAGAAATAAAGAAAGAAATTAAAGATTTTTTTAGCTTAATGAAAATGAAACCACAACATACCCAAACTTATGGGACACAATGAGAGCAGTCCTAAGAGGAAAGCACACAGCCTGGAGTGCCTACCAAAAGAAACTAGAGAGAGCATACACTAGCAGTCTGACAGCACATGTAGAAGCTCTAGAACAAAACAAGGAAATTCACACAAGAGGAGTAGATGGCAGGAAATAATCAAACTTAGGGTTGTAAATCAACAAAGTGGAAACAAAAAGAACTATTCAAAGAATCAACCAAATCAGGAGCTGGTTCTTTGAGAAAATTAACAAGATAGATAAAGCCTTATCAGCCTCACTAAGAGGCACAGAGACAGTATCCTATTTAACAAAATCAGAAATGAAAAGGGAGATATAACAACAGAACCTGAGGAAATAAAAAAACATCATCAGATCCTACTATAAAAGTCTATACTCAACAAATCTGGAAAACCTGAATGAAATGGACAAATATCTAGAGAGATACCAGGTACCAAAGGTAAATCAGGATCAGTTTAATGACCTAAATAGTCCCATATCACCTAAAGAAATAGAAGCAGTCATTAATAGTCTCCCAAACAAACAAACAAACAAAAAAAGCCCAGGACAGATGGATTTAGTGCAGAGTTCTTTCAGACCTTCAAAGAAGACCTAATTCCAATTCTCTTCAAACTATTTCACAAAATAGAAAGAGAAGGTATTCTACCCAATTTATTCTATGAAGCCAAAATTACTCTGATACCTAAACCACATAAAGACACAACAAAGATAGAGAACTTCAGACCAATTTCCCTTATGAATATCGATGCAAAAATACTAAATAAAATTCTCGCTAACTGAATCCAAGAACACATCAAAAAAATCATCCATCATGATCAAGTAGGCTTCATTCCAGGGATTCAGGGATGGTTTAATATATGGAAATCCCTCAACGCGATCTACTATATAAACAAACTCAAAGACAAAATCCACATATCATCTCGTTAGATGCTGAGAAAGCATTTGAAAAATTCAACACCCATTCATGATAAAAGTCTCAGAAAGATCATAAATTCAAAACCATAACTAAACATAATAAAAGCAATATATAGCAAACCAGTAGCCAACATCAAAGTAAATGGAGAGAAGATGGAAGCAATTCCACTAATATCAAGGACTATACAAGTCTGCCCTCTTTCTCCCTACCTATTCAATATAGTACTAGAAGTCCTAGCCAGAGCAATTTGACAACAAAAGGACATCAAAGAGATACAAATTTGAAAGGATATCAAATTATCACTATTTGCAGATGATATGATAGTATATATAAGTAATCCTAAAAATTCCACTAGAGAACTTCTAAACCTGATAAACAGCTTCAGTGATGTTGCTGGATATAAATTAACTCAAATCAATGGCCTTTCTCTACACAAAGGATAAACAGGCTGAGAAAGAAATTAGGGAAACAACATCATTCACAATAGTCACAAATAATATAAAATACCTTGATGTGACTCTAACTAAGGAAGTGAAAGATCTGTATGATAAGAATTTCAAGTCTCTGAAGAAAGAAATTGAAGAAAATCTCAGATGATGGAAAAATCTCCCTTGCTCATGGATTGGCAAGATCTATATAATAAAAATAACTATCTTGCTAAAAGCAATCTACAGATTCAATGCAATCCGCATCAATATTCCAACTCAAATCTTCAATGAATTAGAAAGGGCAATTTGCAAATTCATCTTGAATAACATAAAACCTAGTGTTGGGGATCCACTGCCCCTGGTCCCCCTACAGAACAGACTGGGTTCCCCAGAAGTAGGACTGGGGCTGTAATGAGACTAGGTGGGAGAGCAATAATGGACCCTAAGATGAATCAATCCATTCAATGTGTCTGACTTTACTGAAAAATTTTTCTTTGTTTTGAGAGGGAAGACCCAGGCCACAGTCAGTTCTGCACAGGGCTGGGCTGCAGTTTGAAATCACAAGCACTGTGTATTGTCCCAAGGCTGTCTCAGCAGGAAGCAGGTGAACTAGGCAAGGCAAACTCCAAGGCACTGTGGAATGCCAGGAGGCAGGATTTGGGGAGGCACAGGTAGCAGATTCTGGAGAAGTGCAGAGGCATTTAACAGGACAAAAGAAGCCAGCCTTAGATGGAGAGTCACTCTGCATGTGGCCTGCCTCAGTAGCAGGTCTGCTCTCAGCCTGGAGCAGGCTGGGGAAGGAGGCTACAACCTAGGATAGAAAAAACTCTTCTCAATGATAAAACAACCTCTGGTGGAGTCACTGTGCCTGACCTAAATATGAACTATAGAGCAATTGTGATTAAAACTGCATGGTACAGGTACAGAAATGATGGGTTAAACGAATGGAATAAAATAGAAGACTCAGAAATGAACCCACACACCTATGGTCACTTGATCTTTGACAAGGGAGCTAATGGAAGAGAAAGTGGAGGAAAGCCTGGAAGATGGACACAGGGGGAAAATTCCTGAACAGAACAGCATTGGCTTGTGCTTTAATTGACAAATGGGACCTCATATAATTGCAAAGCTTCTCTGTAAGGCAAAAGACACTGTCAATAAGACAAAAAGCCCACCAAAAATTGGGAAAGGATCATTATCAATCCTAAATCAGACAGGGGACTAATATCCGATATATATAAAGATCACAAGAAGATGGACTCCAGAAAATCAAACAACCCTATTAAAAAATGAGGTACATAACTAAACAAAGAATTCTCAACTGAGTAATACCGAATGGCTGAGAAGCACCTGAAAAAAATGTTCAACGTCTTTAATCATCAGGGAAATGCAAATCAAAACAACCCTGAGATTTCACCTCTCCCCAGTCAGAATGGCTGATATCAAAAACTCAGGTCACAGCAGATGCTGGCAAGGCTATGGAGAAAGATGACCACTCCTCCATTGTTGGTGGGATTGCAAGCTGGTACAACCACTCTGGAAAACAATCTGGCAGTTCCTCAGAAAATTAGATGTAATACTACCGGAAGGTGCAGCAATTCCTTTACTGGACATATACCCAGAAGATGTTTTAACTTGTAATAAGGACACATGTCCCACTATGTTCATAGCAGCAATATTTATACTAGTCAGAAGGTGGAAAGAACCCAGATGTCCCTCAACGAGAAATGAATACCGAAAATGTGGTACATTTACACAGATGGAGTACTACTCATCAATTAAAAAGAATGAATTCATGAAATTCTTAAGCAAATGGATGCATCTGGAGGATATCACCCTGAGTGAGGTAACACAATTACAAAAGAACTCACATGGTATACATTCACAGATATGGGGATATTAGCCCAGAAACTTTGAATATCCAAGATACAATTTGCAAAACACATGAAACTCTAGAAGAAGGAAGACCAAAGTGTGGATACTTCACTCCTTTTTAGAATGGGGAACAAAATGCCCATGGTAGGAGTTACAGAAACATAGTTTGGAGCTGAGAGGGAAGGAAAGACCATCCAGAGACTGCCCCACCAGGGTGTCCATCCCATGTAGAACCCCCATACCCAAACACTATTGCATATGCCATAAAGATTTTGCTGACAGAACCATGACATAACTCTATATTGTAAGGCTATGCCAGTGCCTGGCAAATACAGAAGTGGATGCTCAGAGTCATCTATTGGATGGGCCCCCAATGAAGGAGTTAGAGAAAGTACCCAAGGAGCTAAAGGGGTCTACAACCCTATAGGAGGAACAACAATATGAAATAACCAGTACCCCCCAGAGGTGTGTCTCTAGTTGCATATTTAGCAGGGGATGGTCTAGTCAGCCATCAATGGGAGGAGATGCCCTTGCTCTTGAGAAGATCATATGACCCAGTACAGGGGAATACTAGGGCCAGGAAGCAGGAGTGGGTGGGTACGGAGCAGAACCAGAAGGGAGGGGGCTTATTGGGCTTTTTGGATAGCATTTGAAATGTAAATGAAGAAAATATCTAATAAATAATACCTTAAAAATGCCTCTAAAAATAAGAAAATAAAAGAATTGTAAAGATCCCAAAGCAGGAATATCTTGTCTTTCCCTATAATAGAAGAGAGCAGACATTTAAAGAGCTAAAGCAAAGACAGCAAAATGGGCCAGGGATAAAACAAGTTGAATCCTGTATGACAGGAGCTACGTTTCATGTTTTCTCTTTCTCTCTGAGTCTCTTTCTCTCTGTCTCTACATGCTTGAAAAATAAGAGAGGGTTTTGTCTGGGGCTCTGAGGTCATAACCTTTGTATCCACGAGTTGCCTTTATTGAAAGTATAAGGAATTTGTTACATCTACAGGAACATGCCTTGCATCTAATAAACATCGTTGGTTATTCACATCACAATAATCCTACTCTTGTACCAGTTGACATATAGTGTCAGGCAGATAGTGTAGTAGCTTGCAAGGTTTACAGCTGAATGAGGTTGAAAGTTTTCTTCCTCAAAGTAGAGCATATTTTACATGCTACTACCAGGATTGCTAATCCTAGAGGATGAAAATTCCAGTTAAGTACACATTTCCACATTCTATAATTTAAGAAAGTTGTATCTTTAACCAAAGGAATTTATTGTGTTGTTATGAAGGGAACACTATACATTGGAAATAATGTATAGTGTTTTGGGGTGATCTATGAGATCCCATTAACTAGCAACCATTTCCGGGTACTAGCAGTTTCATTAGTAATATATGATATCTAATGGGATATAGTCCTGCTAATTCTAGGTTAACAGAGACTAAAAATATTTTCACCCTTTAAGACTAAATGCTGAATAAGCTCACCCTTCCTTGTTCTACCTGAGCCCTGGCTGGCTGGTTCAACTCTGCTGTTCTGGCTCTCAGAAGGTAAACTGATTCCATGACAGACTTCAAATTGGCAATTAAGGAGAGTAAGCCTAAGTACTGGACAAGTCGGGGCAAGCCCAGGCAAGTCAACTACTAATAGAAAAAAACCCAGGTTCCAGCCTTCACTCCTGGATAATGGCTCTGGAATGCCTAGAGATCAAGTAAGAAAAAACTCATCTACCACAGAATTCCAATGTGCTGTAAATCGACCCTGCAAGCTCACTTGGTTGTCTCTCTATCTCGGTAATGGGAGACTCCTGCATGCTGGACTTATGTAGAATAAAACACTCTTTGTGTTTGCATATTATTTGAGTCCAGGGTGTCATTCTTGAGTGAATTATGGACTTTCACAGCTAAAAATCAATCAGGCTGACTGATTGAATCTGGCTTCTCAGGGTTTCTCCTGAATTTTTCTGCTTGGCCTCAAACTAATTCTAGTAATCTGTTCTGATTCTCTGGCTCCTTCTTATTCTCTGGCTCCTTGTGTTTTCATCCAAGTCTAACTTTTTATCTCTCACAAACATGTTTCTGTGCCATTCTTCCAGGAACTAATTTTTACTGTCGTTGTTTACGATTAATGGTGTATACCAAAGGTGAGTCTGTATTCCAGCCAAAGTGATCCAAGTTGTGTGCTAAAGGATGAACCAAACCACAAATAGAAAAAGATATTTTCAGTATATAACACACACACACATACACATTCACACACACCTACACACACTAAAAATAAATCTAATAAAATATTTTAAATATAACAACAGGATTACTCTAGTTGAATGATGGAAAATGTGTCAGTCTTTGTCAAAAATAAATAACTAAATAAAAATAAAAAAGTTACTGAGTTTAATCCCCTATGAGGACAAAATTTTTTAGAAAATCGGTGAGTCCAACTTTCTTAAATAACTATTTCATTTTGCTATTCTGTGCTCAGTTGCTGTGCCTGCATTTGTTTCTGAAGGAAAACAAGATCCATGGATCTGCAGGAGAACAGAGGACAGGGAGAAATGGAGATTGTGTTTGGGATGTATTGTCTGAGAGTAGGATGCAGAAAAAGAAAAAAAAAATCAAAGAATCAGATTTTTCTATAACATATATATTTCCTAACAACGTCTTGATGGAGGGGTAGAGTGAGGCTCAGAAATGAGACCTTCATCTGTCTTCACATTTTTTTTTTTTTTTTGCTTTTTTTAAATTTTGATATTTTCTTATTTTTTATTAGATATTTTCTTCATTTACATTTCACATGATATCCTGAAAGTCCTTAAACCTTCACCCATCTCCCGCCCTGCTCCCCTACCCACCCACTTCCACATATTGGCCCTGGCGATCCCCTGTACTGGGGCATATAAAGTTTGCATGACCAAGGGGCCTCTCTTCCCAATGATGGCCAACTAGGCCATCTTCTTCTATATAGGCAGCTAGAGACATGAGCTCTGGGGGTACTAGTTAGTTCATGTTATTCTTCCACCTATAGGGTTGAAGACCCCTTCAGCTCCTTGGGTACTTTCTCTAGCTCCTTCCTTAGAAACCCTGTGTTCCATCTAATAGCTGACTGTGAGCCTTCACTTCTGTGTTTGCCAGGCACTGGCACAGCCTCCCATGAGACAGCTATATCACACACACCCCCAGCCCTATCTTGCTGGCGTATGCAACAGCATCTATGCTTGGTGGCTGATCATGGGATGGATCCCCGGCTGCAGCAGTCACTGGTTGGTCCATCCATCCTTTTGATTCAGCTCCACACTTGATCTCTGTAACTCCTTCAATGTGTGCTTTGTTCTTACTTCTAGGAAGGGGCTAAGTGTCCACATTTTGCTCTTCGTTCTCCTTGAGTTTCATGTGTTTAGTAAATTGTATCTTGGGTAGATAATCATACCCACAAACATTGTATCAAATAGCTATTTAGGTGTGGAACTGTATTTTTGATTGTTAATTGCTGGCCTCATCACCCAGTGTCAGTGGGATACTTGGGCCTGTTATTTCTATGGCCTATTGCCTGCTTTTGTATGTAAATGTTTGTCACTTCCTCACTTGTCCATAAAGAAGAAAAGAAAACCTGCTAGCACAGAGCATGGGGGGTGGGAGGTGGGGGCTCAACAGAAACAAAGTAGTGTTGCCCTCCATTTGGCCAAAAGGTAATACTAAGATACAGATTGGACACAGTCCTGGTGATGATGGGTCAAAATAAGTAAATGGTGGAATGTCTCCCACTAGCCTACTAGCTTTGTTTGTGTGAGAAAGGGATGAAGCTTTTGTTGAGGAAAGAGCTGGCTGCTGGAGCTGGAGAAGAAAGAATTGGCCAAAGGAGCACTCACTGAGACACAGCTGCAGAAGGAAGAAAGGAAGGAAAGAAGGAAGAAGGGGACCAGGAAGGGAGATAGGCAGTGAGATGCAATGGCAGGTAAGTCAGGCTAAGTTAGAGGCAAACAGAGAGATTGCCACTGCAAAAGGTCAACAGGCTTAAAGGGTATAGATGTTTCCTGTCTTTATTAATACACCTCAAGCAGGATCCATGAAAGCCCTGCAATAGATATTTTCATATTTATAATTGATCCTGAGCACTCAAAAAAATAATAATAATAATGGGATATTTGGTGCTTACTTACAATCTGAGATGACAAGAGCATTCAGAGTGCCTGACATTCTAGCTCTTTGTGAAACAGAAGTTGGTCGTTAAAGCAGTCATTTGATAACTAGAAAGGCATGGCTCATAATTGTACCACAATGAAACCTGGCTTTACAAGCCCAAATAAAAAGAACACAACACATAAAGCAAAGGAGAATATTAAATTAAATATTAAATTTTATTTAATATTTATACTGTGTTACTGAGTAGAATTTTCATTCCTATTATGAAAACATAAAGTTCTGTTTTATAATAGAACAAGAAATAATCTCTTTCCATTTATCTATGACATAGTTCAGGTTAATAAATACAGAGAAATTCTGTTTCCCCATATGAAGTACCAAGTTGAACTCCTCTGATTTTTTTTTTTTTTTTTTAATGCCTGGCCACATTTTATTGAGACCTAATATAGTCTGTTCTCCAAGCAGTAGATACTAAAATCCACACTGAATCAATATTAATTTTTTATTGAGGAGAACCATTGAATGGCTGTAATTTAGTCTTCATTGACATCATCTTATCTAAATTGTGTGGAAGTGCTTAATTATTTTAATTTTTAATATGCTTAGTTTTTTAATCTGACAAATTTCACCCCCGCTTTATTTTTAAAAATATGAGTACAGATTATGAACACAAAAGTAAAATTCAAGCCGGGCGTGGTGGCACACACCTTTAATCCCAGCACTCGGGAGGCAGAGGCAGGCTTATTCTGAGTTCGAGGCCAGCCTGGTCTACAAAGTGAGTTCCAGGACAGCCAGGGCTATACAAAGAAACCCTGTCTCGAAAAACCAAAAAAAAAAAAAAAAAAGGTAAAATTCAGCTTGTTTAGATCAGAATTGATACATGCATAAGTTACAAAATATGTAATCTGTGTTATTTAAGGTTATGTGTAGCATTCATCCATGTTTTACCATATAGAATATTTTATAAGTATTGCTTAATGATAGAAAAGGCAATGTTGTTTTGTGAATTTAATTTGAATAAGGACTATGTATGATATAATTCACATTAACTGGATTTTTTTTCTGTTTTTTTCCAACCAAGTTTATCATTGCTGGATTCTGTGGAATGAACTGTAGTTTTTCTGAGTTCTAAGGCTAAGTGCTTGCTTTTGCAAGCAGATTACTGGAAATATTCTTTGAAGTGTTTTAAGTGAAGAAGAATGAACTCCTGTATAGCTGTAAGTATCTATCAAAAACAAAACAAAACAAAACAAAAACAAAAAACAAACAAACACAAACACACCATCCAAACAAACAAACAAACAAACAGAAAAATTATCACAGATAAGCAACGTACCCTCACTAGCTTTAGTCTTATACATCACTCAAGGCCATTTTATTATTTTTGCACATAAGCTGTGTATGAAACTAGCTTTTAAGTTTTTATTTTAATATTATAGAAAATAAAGATGAAACGGATGATAATAAAGAAACTCAAAAAGTAATACATAGTCCCTCTACACATACTCCATGCTAGATCTTGTTTACAAAGCAGCAAAATTAAGCATAATACTAGTCATATTACTACTTGGTTAATGTGATGATGGAGATGATAAACTCTCTAGAAAGGACTGTTGTAAATGCTGTTTAAATATTGTTTCTGCCTCTGTGATGAAATTCCTTGTCAAAAGAAGGTTCTGGTAGCAATAGTTTATTTTAGCTTAAAGGAGAAGATGGACAGAATTCATCATAGTGATATCTTAGTTATTATTCTATCCATGAAGAGATACCATGACCAAGTCAATTTATAGAAGCAGGGCACTTTATTGTGGGTTTCCTTACAGTTTCAGAGAGTCATTCAATGATCATCAGTGAACATAGCAACAGGTAGACTTGTGAAAGCTGACACCCTGATTTACAAGTAAGGGGCAGAGAAAGAGAAAGAGGAAGAGGAAGAGAGAGACAGACAGAGAGAGAGACAGAGAGAGACAGAGACACAGAGAAGAGACTGCAGAGACAGAGACACAGAGAGACACGTGCTGGGTCTTCACAGCATACCAATAGTGACAAACCTAACAAGGTTAATCTTTGTAACCCTTCATAAACTGTCCACTAACTAGGAGAAAAACATGGAAATACATGATTCTATGGCGGGCATCCTTTCCAAACCAAGCTAACAGGATGTAGAGCCAGGCAGTAAAACTTTAAGTGTCAACATCAGTAATGTACTTCCTCCAGCAATGCTCTGATTTTTAAGGGTTCCATAAACTTTCCTAAAGCATTGGGGGATGTCTTATGTTCAGTCCACTAATAGTATATGATTCTTTTAGTGAAGCATGCTGATTCAGTTGTACCACTGGCTCCAGTTTGTCCAATTTACATGCCTCTAAGTTTTTTATTTGACTAAATGGTGTTAGATTTAAAAATATTAGCAATGAATAGCTATTGTATATTCCTGAAGAGTTATGTCAAAGGCATTTATATTTATCTATCAGTACATTATTTGAGAATGTTTGTAGTTTTAATGCTTCTGTATTTATGTAATGGTTGGTACATTTGTATGTCTACAAAGATTTGCTTCTTTTCTTTAGCAATGCAATATAGGCTAAATTTTACTCCATAAAATAAAGTTCTATCTCATGTATTATAAAAGCCTTTCAATGTGTATTTTAAAGGTTTTTTTTTTGTTGTTTGTTTGTTTCAATTTTAATTTTCGGCATCTTGTTTTGTGTATGATCCCTTATACACAGATAACCTTAGGCAATGGCTGAATACTTTTAAGCAGAAACATTGAATTTTAATTAAATTTTAGTAATATTCACTCCAGAGAGGCAATATTTTCCTTTCACAGAAAAGAACCTATTTTTCACATTGCCATGTATGTTTTACTATCTCAATCAAGATATCAATAGAGCAGAGTGAGAAAATTCATGTAAATTATTTTTATATGGAACTTAAAATCTTTTTTTTAACATCAAAATTATTTTCCATAGAAACAGCCTGTTGCCAAATCCTGTATGGCTATGGAAGGGACAGTGAGACATAATTCCCACACCTAGAACAGAGCCAGCCATGTGGGCTCCATGAACCTTCATGTGCACAGATGATTATTGTGGGCAGGGGCTAGTAGTATAATAATGTGAATCATTTATTTTACGTTCCTCCTTTCAGGATTTATTTTTCCTTCCAAGGCTGTATGGGAATGCTCTCCCTGCCATGTTAATGGCTCTATGGTAATTAGGAAGCACCAGTCTGAGAGACAAAAAGATAAATTCTGTTAACTCCAGACAGCCCTTAAGACTGTAGAGAAGAACCTTGAAAACATGAGTTCAAGAATGTATAATTTTGCAACTATGCAAAATATTAATGATACAATAGGAATTGTATGAGGGTATTCACAATCCTAAAATAAACAGACACAACTGCATTAATCATCCAACAGTCAGAAAGATATTTAGGAAGAAGATAATGAGATTTAGGATTGACAATTCCAGGGCAGGAGCTCACCCAACAAAACTTATTGTTTGTGCTTACAAAAGCAGGCAGATCTCTGAAACGTATGTTTTGTTAAAAAAAAAAAAAAAATGTATCCTTGCTGTCTTTTCTAATAATCAAGGGGTCAAAGGCATAAAATGCTGATTTGTGGGATAATGAATAGGGAACCTAGGGTAATGATTGAGTTGATAGATAAATAAAATACTGGTCCTTTGTGGAAGTCCTTGAACCACTTGGACTTGCGCTTTATACATGGAGATAAAAACAGATCAATTTGCATTCTTCTGCATGCTAACCACCAGTTGAAACAGCACTATTTGTTGAAAATGCTGTCTTTTTTCCACTGGATGGTTTTAGCTCCTTTGTCAAAGATCAAGTGATCATAGGTGTGTGGGTTCATTTCTGGGTCTTCAATTCTATTCCATGGAATTTTTCCTGTCTGTCTCTGTACCAATAACATCGAGTTTTTATCACAATTGCTCAGTAGTACAGGCTAAGATCCAGGATGCTGATTATCCCAGAGGTTATTTTATTGTTGAGAATAGTTTTTGGTAGTCTGGATGATTTGTTATTCGAGATAAATTCGAGAATGGCTCTAACTCTATGAAGAATTGAGTTGGAAGTTTGATGAGGATTGCATTGAATATATATATATATATATATATATATATATATATATATATATATATAGCTTTTGTTAAGGTGGCCATTTTTACTATATTAATCCTGTCAGTCCACAAGCATGTAAAATAAGGACCTCAACCTAAGACAAGATACATTGAAACTAATAGAAAAGAAAGTGGGGAAGAGCCTGGAGCACATGGGCACAGGAGAAAATTCCCTGAACAGAACACCAATAGCTTATGCTCTAAGATCAAGAATTGATAAATGGGACCTCATAAAATAGCAAAGCTTCTTTAAGGCAAAGGACACTGTCAATAAGATAGATTGGGAAAAGATCTTTACCAACCATGCATCTGAAAGAGGGTTAATATCCAATATGTACAAAGAATTTAAAAAGTTAGACTTCAGAGATCCAAATAACCCTATTAAAAATGGGATACAGAGCTAAACAAAGAATTCTCAACTGAGGAATGCCAAATGGCCAAGAAGCACCTAAAAAAATTTATAACATCCACTACACTGAGATTCCACCACACACCAGTCAGAATAGCTAAGATCAAAAACTCAGGTGTCAGCAAATGCTGGCAAGGATGTATGTGGAGAAAGAGAAACACTCCTCCATTGCTGGTAGGATTGCAAACTGGTACAACCACTCTGGAAATCAGTTTGGCAGTTCCTCTGAAAATTGGATCCAGTACTACCTAAGGACCCAGAAATACCACTCCTGGGCATATACCCAGAAGATGCTCCAACCTATAATAAGGACACATGCTCCACTATATTCTTAGCAACCTTATTTATAATAGCCAGAGTCTAGAAAACACCCAGATGTCCTTCAACAGAGGAATGGATACAGAAAATGTGGTACATTTACACAATGGAATACTACTCAGCTATTAAAAGCAATGAATTCTAAAAATTCTTAGGCAAATGGATGGAAATAGAAAATATCATCCTGAGTGAGGTAACATAATCACAAAAGAACACACATGATAAGCAGTCATTGATAAATGGATATTAGCCCAGAAGCTTGGAATATCCAAGATACAATACTCAGAAAAAATGAAGCTCAAGAAGAAGTAAGACCAAAGTATAGACACATCAGTCTTTCTTTAGAAGGGGGAACAAAGGAGCCATGGGAGGATATGCAGAGATAAAGTGTGGAGCAGAGACTGAAGGAATGACCATCCGGAGACTGCTCCACCTGTGAATCGATCCCATATACAGTCAACAAATCCTGACACTATTGTGGATGCCAACAAGTGCTTGCTGACAGTAGCCTGATATAGCTGTCTCTTGAGAGGATCTGCCAGTTGCAGACAAATACAGAGGGGAATGCTCTCAACAAACATTTAGTCTGAGCTAGAGAAAGGACCAAAGGAGCTGAGGGAACTTGCATCCCCATAGGAGGAACAACAATATGAACCAACCAGTACTTCTAGAGTTCCCAGGGACTAAACCAGCATCCAGAGAGTACACATAAAGTGACTCATGGCTCCAGATAAATATGTAGCAGAGGATATCCTTGTTGGAAATCAATGGGAGGAGAGGTCCTTGTTCCTGAGAAGGCTTGATGCCCCAGTGTTGGGGAATGCCATGACAGGAAAGCAGGAGTGAGTGGGTAGGTGAGCAGGGGCATGGGCGAATGGGATAGGTGGTTTTCAGAGGGGAAACCAGGAAAAGGGAAAACTTTTGAAATGTAAATAAAGAAAATATCTAATAAAAATAGATAGATAGATAGATAGATAGATAGATAGATAGATAGATAGATAGATAGATACTGGCTTTGATCTGCAAGACCTGATCTACCTAGACACCTGTCTGGAGAGCCATCTTGAGCAGAACATAGAGCTATCAGCTTGTACCCCATCTTTGATTTTGAGTCATTTCTTCCCCAACTTCCAAATCCCTCTTCCTCAGGACTCCACTCTTCAGGCTGAGGCTGACCCTCAGGAGCATGCTTTGTGAACTAAGTAACTGACGCTTTCAAGGGAAGATGAAGTGAGAAAGAAGGAATGTAGGTAGAAAAGTGTCTCTTATCAAAACTGAATGTCCTAGAGTAAACATAAATGTAGTTATTAGCTTTGGGATTAAGAGTCTTGCTATTTAAAAAAGAATTTAAATTTATATTATTGCATATGTGTGTGTGTTGTGTGTGTGTGTGTGTGTGTGTGTGTGTGTGTGTGTATGTGTGTGTGTATGTGTGTGTGTGTGTGTGTGTGTGTGTGTGTGTGTGTGAGTGTGTGTGTGTGTGTTGCAAATATACCATGTGTGCAGAGGTGTCTTAGAAGACAAATGAGAGACTCATATTCAATGATTGGCCTAAAGTGTAGTATTTCTTATGATTTAAAGCTTTCATTCTGGAGAGAAGCTCTTTAGCACTCTGAAAGTTCTGAAGACTTCTTCATAATCAAGAAGTAAACCAAACAAACAGATGATCTAAAATCTAGTTTAATGACAAATACATTTTGCCATGGAGCTTTTAGCTTTAAAATAAAACATTTTGATGGCAACTGTCTCATTTCATAGCGGTATTCTTGATTCTGTGTATGATTTATGACAGATAAATTATCATTCATTTTGTTAAGTACTTACCTTTTTATACCTAGATATTTTTGTCATTTCTGTTATTGTTATATAGCTTCCTGTGCTATGATTACTTATAGAAAATTGCAGCGGTATTCATCCATGAAGTTGAGTACATTCCAAGGCTTTCAATTTGTTCCGAACATTTCAGTTAAAGTTTCTAGAACATACTTGTATTTTGATGCTTTGATAGTTCATAATAATAAAGCTTGCCATTACTCATAGTTATCGGGTTTTTTTGTTTGTTTTGTTTTTTTGTTTTGTTTTGTTTTTATCAATGTGGCTTTGATAAAACACCATGCCAAAAGTTACTTAGAGGACATGGGTTTCTTCGCTTAAAATTTAAGAATACAGTACATTACTGCAGCGAAATGATTGAGGGAAAGCATTGAAACTCTCATCCTGTATTTATAGTTAGGATGAGATGCATGCTGCCTGCTTTTCCCTAACTTGTATCCCCCTCACACATTTCAGTGAACAGCATATGATACTCACAGTGGTCTGGGTTATCCTATATCAATTAACAAACAAGACTCTCCTCCAAAGACCAATGTGTTCTACATAATTTCTCATTCTACATACTCACGAATAAGTGGATATTAGCCAAAAAGAGAACAGAATAACCAGAATACAAACCACACAACTCAAGAAAGTTAACAAGCCAAAGGGACAAAGTGAGAAAGCCTCAATCCCATTTGGGAAGAAGAAATCAATCACAAGAGCTGGGGGGGGGGGGAGGAAGCTGGGTGTGAAAGGAAAGGAACAGGGAAGGAAAGAGGGGAACATGATCAGTCATTGCTGTGGGAAACAGGACTGAAGCCCTGAGGGCCAACAGAAAGAATAGAAACAAGCAACCTTGGGAGATAGGAGCTAGGGGCTACCTATAGAATATACCAGAGATGTTGGTAGTGAGAGACTCTCAGAACTCAAAGGGCAGGACCGAAGATCAAATGCCCTACAGTGGGGAGAGAGAACTTGTAGAGTGTACCTCTAGTAGAAAGGAAGAACCATCAAATGGAAGGGAGTGGTTGCCATTTCCACAGGCAAAAACTCTGACCCAAAATTGTTCCTGTCTGAAAGAACTACAAGGACAAAAATGGGGAAGTGCCTGAGAGAAAGGAGGTCCAGTGACAGGCCCAAATTGGGATCCTGCTCAAAGAGAGATTCCAAGGCCTAACACTATTACTGATGCTAAGGTGTGCTTTCAAACAAGAGTCTAGCATGACTGCTCTCCAAAAGGCCTAAGAAGCAGCTGAAAGAGTCAGATGCAGATATTTACACCCAAACAATGGACAGAAGCTGATCACCCCTATGGTTGAATTAGGAAAAAGCTAGAAGAAGATGAGGATGAGGAGGACCCTGTATGGAGACCAACAGTTTCAACTAACCCAGACCCCTATGAAGTCTCAGACACTGAGCCACCATTCAGGCAACTCACGCCAGCTGATATGAGGCCCTCAACATATATACAGCAGAGGACTGCTTGGTCTAGTCCCAGTGAAAAAAGATGCACCTAACCCTTAAGAGACTGGAGCCCCCAGGGAATGAGGAAGTCTGGTGGACTGGGGGGTCCAGGATAGGGACATACTCTTTGAGACTGGGAGGGAGGAGATATGAGATGAGTAACAGTCAAAGTGTATACCAAGAAGGGGATAAAGACTGGACTGTAAAAAACAATTAAAGAATAAAAAAAATATTAAAAATCAAAAAAAGTTTAAAGAAGAATCTCTTTTCAGGTAATTCTAGGCATATCTTAAAATGATGAAATGTCTATAGATTTAACACAACTGTTGATAAGATAAAAAAAAAGATACTATAGGTAAAAGAATGTTGAAAAGATTATGCCATTCAATGGAATTAAGAATTGGCAATTTGGGGGTTGGGGATTTAGCTCAGTGGTAGAGTACTTGTCTAGCAAGCACAAGGTTTGGTCCTCAGCTCTGGAATAAAAAAAAAAAAAAAAAAAAAAAAAAAAAAAAAAAAAAAAAAAAAAAAAAAAAAAAAAAAAAAAAAAAAAAAAAAAAAAAAAAAAAAAAAAAAAAAAAAAAAAAAAAAAAAAAAAAAAAAAAAAAAAAGAATTGGCAATATTGATTTGTTTTATAAGAAAAGTACCTAGGAAGGAAAATGTGTAGAAATCTAGTCAGACTTTATTCAGATACAATATATTTTACATTCAGGAAGAAAGGGAATATTTGCACCATTTAGGAAGCCAGCAAAGATACAGGCATCACCATGTGTCTTAGTTAGGGTCTTACTGATATAGACAAACACCATGACCACTGTAACTCCTATGAAGAAAAACAATTGAGTTGGGCTTACAGTTTCAAAGGTTTATACCATTATCATCAATGTGAAAAGCATTGTGACAACAAGGGGACCTGGTACTGAGGAAGGAGATAAAAGTTCTACATCTTGATCTGAAGTCACCAGAAGGATGCTCTGTGTCACATATCCATAGTGACGCACTTCATCCAACATAGCCAAACCCACTCCAACAAGACAAGTCCAACTCAATCAAGGCTATGCCTCCTAACAGTGCCACTCCCTATGGGCCAAGAATTCAAAGACATGAGTCTATGGGGGACTTTCTTATTTAAAAGACCAGACCATGGTATTGAAAAGTGTACTGGTTAGTAGAAAAGGTTCCATTTAAATGATCATAAGAACATTAATATATAAGAATATATATGGCATGGAAATTTTGTTTCACTAACTAGTTTCTGACAGAAGACTGCTCAAAATTTCAGAATATCTGTCATCATCACATAGTATGTATATTAACTTCATATAGATTCATTTAAGTGAATTGACCCAGAACAAAGATACCTTTCCGTATCCTATCTGGGGAAACCATGTGTTTATACCATGCTAAAAGGCTTGTCTAGGCAAAATATGGATAGAGGATGGTTTTATTGGATGGTAATTATATTTCCTTTTGGTGCTTTGATTGACTAAGCTCACTATCTGCAAGGGGAAACTATGATTTAGGAAGCAGGAATAAATTCTTATGGTTAAAATAGAAACCTGGAAATTATTTCCAGTAAGGTTTTCTATTTTTTTTTTTTTTTTTTTTTACTATTAAACAGGGAAGCAGACTCTACTGTAAATATTTTTAGATGCTGGTTTTACATTTTTTCAGTAAATACAGTGAGCCATGGTTCACTGGACATCCTCTTGTTCTTCAATCTTAGAAAATTGCTTTAACCAGCTTTTGTTAACAAACTTAAGAGTCCATTCCTTCCTTGACAAATAGGAAACATGCTGTTGAGTTACCACTGATAATAAAATTATGTAAGGTAAATATTAGGAATATGAAACGTAATGGTCACATCACATATAATTACCTATTTTGCTGAAACATTGAGTTTTGATCTTAAAAGTGATATCTTATAATTGGTGTTCTGTTTTACAAGTGTATAGTCAGTTAATCTAAAAACAAATCTGTGGATTCTCATTAACAATATTAAAAATATAAAAAAATTTTTGTTTTATCTCACAATGTGTCAAATATGATGAAATAGTAAATCCCAGAGCTTGTGTCTCTAGCTGCATATGTAGCAAAAGATAGCCTAGTCGGCCATCATTGGGAAAAGAGGACCCTTGGTCTTACAAACTTTATATACCACAGTACAGGGGAACACCAGGGCCAAGAAGTGGGAGTGGGTGGTTAGGGGAGCAGGGTGGGGGGAGATTATAGGGGACTTTTGGGATAGTATTTGAAATGTAAATTTAAAAAAATGCCTAACTAAATAAAAAGAATTTAAAAAAATAAAATAAAAGTAAATCTGAAATATCAGCCGAAACACAAACAATACATTTACATAAAATAATAACCGAGAGATTGAGCAGTTTGCTATCTTGAAGCTTAATGTTCAAGCATGAAACAGATGGTTAATCAAGAGATACTTTTATTATTTTGATTATTTTGAGTAACACAGGTGAAGGAAAACATGTTTCTGAACTCTGAAGCTTTCCTGTGTAGTGGAGTCTTTTTACAAATGCACTTCAGGGAATTTTTGAAAAAAACTTTCCAGGAACTGACATGCAGGAAGAAGCAATAATTAAGTAAAGGATGGTATGGGAGAACAAGGAACCATTATAGGAGGCTCTTAATTGGTCACTCATTTAATTTATCTTGATAGAGTTTGAGAGTATGAGAAAATCAATAGAAACAAGTGAAGCACGATATCATACTCAAGGTATGCTTCTACATGCTTAAGGTTTGCATTAAGGTTAAGGCTAATAGGGGTCATGAAATATACCTTCATTCTCTCATCCACCTATGCTTTTAATGGCCTTTAAATCACTGTTTCAGTTTCATAAAGGGTGTGTATAAATATGAATATTTATATGGTGGTTAATACTAAAGAAGTAGGAGATACATGAAAGCAATTCACCAGGATGATGGAAAGAATAAGAAGATATTAGATAAAAGCATGTTATAGAAGAAGTGCTGTGCTCTAATAACTCTCTTTAGATAAAGTATTACCTAACAAAACCCTTACCTTAGTGCTTCTGAAGGGAATACACAAAATGCTGAGAAGTCAATCAAATAGAATGACTGAGTGAAAGCATCCAGATGAGCCAGATGTAAGAGGATCCATTTCACAGGTAACCCACTGAGCTTAAGAAGGACCACTGACTTATTTTGTAGATAGTATAGTTGAAAATCTCTTAGCCAAGGGCATAAAGGCCACTAAGCAAGTAGTTTGTCAACATCTTAATGTATATACATCTTTATATCGCAATTTTATGGCTTCAATTATTCTTTCTAGGTAGAGTGGTAAATAAGCTGATGGAAGGAAAATGTAGTGTGGAGAGAATTGTGCCTAAGCATATGTCATGTAAAAGTCAATTGGAATCATGAAGAAGAGGGGTATACTTAGGGATAACAAATTGAAGTTGGCTTTTAGAACTCTGTAGGTTCTACAGATAGAGTTTATGACACAATACATTTTAGTGGTTGAGTGACATTAATAGTTGTGTATTAGCTTGACCTTAGGTAATGGAGAGAAGAACAAGAGATGGACTCATAGCTGATATCTGGGCCAATGGTGGGAGACAGTTAGGTGCTGATTACTGACTCCGACAGAAATTCAATTGGGAAATAAGTTAATGGAAAGAAGTAAAATTGTGAATGGGAATGTGACAGAAAAAGCAACTGATAATTTCTGAAGATTATGAAAGGGTAAAGTGGAACAAGAAGAAAGGATAAAATGGTGTAAGGTCTTAGCTATACACTTGAGTTCAATGTTTCTGTGTAAATGTTTTGAGTCATAATAAAATGTCATGCTTACATATGATACACACCAAATGAAAACAGTTTACTTTGTGTATGCATAACCTGTGTGGTGTCTGATGGGATGCACAATTTATGAATAAGAATAAGAAAATTTAGTATTAAATTATTTGACATTGCAAACTTCAAAATCTTATATGTGCACCTACAGATAAGAATATAAAAATTAGGGCTGGTGAGATGGCTCAGCGGGTAAGAGCACCCGACTGCTCTTCCGAAGGTGATAAGTTCAAATCCCAGCATCCACATGGTGGCTCACAACCATCCGAAACAAGATCTGGTGCCCTCTTCTGGAGTGTCTGAAGACAGCTACAGTGTACTTACATATAATAAATAAAAATAAATCTTTTTAAAAAAAAGAATATAAAAATTAATGTAATGAGTAATGAAAAGAGGAACAACAGACACAGGTAAATCCAGAGAGAAGCGCCAGAGCTCAGAAGAGTTAAAAACTCTTAGGACTGAAGACCTTAAATTAGGAAGGCTTTGCTGTGTTTTTCTTTTTTGTTTTGTTATTTTATGTGTGATTAAGATATATGAGATATTTTTAAAAAGTAAAGTGGGTAATACTAATTAGAACTTGAAGACTTCTTGTGTTTTATCTTTCTTATCTTTTAATTATTTTAAGAGTTATTTACTTATTTTATGTATCTGAGTACACTGTAGCTACCTTCAGGCACACCTGAAGAGGGCATTAGATATCATTATAGATGGTCGTGAGCCACCCTGTGATTGCTAGGACTTGAACTCAGGACTTCTGGAAGATCATTCAGTGCTCTTAACAACTGAGCCATCTCATCGGCACCTTGTCTTTTGTATCTTGTATAACCAGTTTGAAACTTCTGGAATGTGCATCTGAGGTACTGTTTATTATAGTCTGCAGTATTGGATATTCAGACATGGAATATGAAATACAAGTTTCTGCAACTTAACACAATGTGAAATATAAATCCCATATGCAATAATGAAGTTTATTATTTTTTACATTTTGAAGAATACCAAAATAGAGTAATTAATCTCATTGGTATTATGAAAAAATCTTTTAAATAACAATTTATTTCAAACTATCTAGAATTTATTCCTATTAGTATACTACATCCTTAATTTTTTAATTTTGTGTCATATTATTTATATATATATATATATATATATATATATATATATATATATATGCTTAAATTACATTTTAAATTCTAAAAAAGTAATAAATAGAAAATTTTAGAATGTAGGTGTCAGATTTACTTGATTCATGAGTCCAAATTGTCATATAAGATATTAAGAAGATAATTTACTAGAAAAATTTTACTTTAAGCCATGTTTGTTACAGCTATCATTTCTTATATAATAAAAGAAGCCTTGAAAACTATGAAAGGGTTAATGTTGTAAAGTAGTTTAATATCTTAAAAACTGAATTGAAAGAATAGTTTGAATAAAAGTGAAAGGAATAAATAATTATTTCATTGCATTTTTTCTAATACACATAAATCCAATTTAGTACTCTTCCTTAGATGCTCGTGCCTAAAGAACTATGCCTAGAGGGTCAGTCCAAATTTCTCTTGCCTTAGAAAAAATAATTACCTAAAATGAATATTCAAGATACAACAGTAACAATTACAAATGTTCTTAATTTTTTAAGAATTTTTTTTGTAATGTTTAAATTAACAAAAGTATTCTACTGCTCATGAAAAAAAAAGAGAGAAACTTTAAAGTAATGGATACATAACTCATTAAAGTCTAGCAAGATTTTTTACTTCCCAAAATCTTAACATATTAACTTAATCAGAAATGAAAATTGTGTGTACTAAACAAGGAAAATTTGTACTTAATTCATTGTATTTATTTTGATATAATTGTTTGAAAATTAACGATGTTCAGCTTGTACAAGTTCTCAGAGGTTTTGTGTCCATATGTAGTATATGGATTTCAAATTCTACAGTTTTTCACATTTAAAGACCTTGCAGGTTTTTTAAGATAATAATATTTTACTTACCTTTACTCACTTACATTTTATTATTTTATTTACTTTTTAATCTAATTTTTGGAAAGGCCTGCTCTTTTCTAGTGAGTGACAGAAAGGAGTGGATCTGTATGGTTGGGTAGCTGGGGGCGGGGGGACTGGAAGGAGTAGATATACTGAGGGGAAACTATAATTAGAATGTATTGTATAAAAAAATAATTTAGTGTCAGTAAAAGTAAAACTTGAAAAAAAAGTGAAATGAAAACCATCTGAGAAAAACATATTTAGCAACACTATTTGAAATTATTTCATGATTGTATTTTTATAAAGCATTTAACGATTTTATAAATCAAAATTAATTTTGGTTAAATAAGAAAAAAACATTTATACTTATTTCTTCAGATGTAAAAAATATTACTCAGACATACATGTTTATTTAAATTAGAAGACACAGTGTATGTATTTAAAACTCAGTGTAGAAGTCAATTTTCTTTAAAATACAGAAAGTCACTTTTATGCCATTTTAGGTGAGTGGATTTTGAATTTAACAGCAGTGCTTTCTCCTAATATGTGTAAAGCGGTGTTGAGATTCTAACAGTGGGATGGTGAGAGAGTAGGAGAAAGGCAGCAACAAAGGGATGCTTCTTATAGATTTTATTAAAAAAACTTCAGTTTTACTTTAACTCAAATTGCATTATAAAGTATTATTCATGTAAAATTCTGGAAATTCAGTGTTTATTTATTCCAAGAAAAGTCTTAATACACTGGCTGTCTTCGGAAAACAACAACAACAACAACAACAACAATAACAACAAAACTAAAACAAAATAACAACAACAAAAAAAAACCCTGCTGTTTCCTCTTATCTATGAATGTATTCAACACAAAAAGCTTATTAATGCAGTGATTAAAACATGCAGAGTGTTTTAATGATTTTGCCTTTATAGATCTGAATTTTCAGAGAATCATCGTTGGTAGGGAGTTTTTGACCTGCAATATTTAAGAGTTCCAACATCCTTGAGATGAGTACTTTTGACACATTATTTAATCATCTCATACTGAGCTGATTCGGTAAAATTAGGGCAATTTCATCTGAATATTCTACAGACAGGTAAGATGGAGAAGTGGCTCATATCATATTATTTTGAATAGTACCTGACCTATAAAATACCTATAAAGAAAAGTAGAGAAGAGAGAGCACACAAAAGACAAAGAGACTGAGACAGAAAGAAAAAAACAGAAACAGAGATGTAGACAGAGTGACAGAGATGTGTGAAGCTATCATTTTTTAACTAAATTTTGTTTAAAAAACATAAATAAATAATTTATGACCAACATATTTTCAGCACAAGAGGGTCTTTCGGCCAATGAGCAGGTGTTCTTGCTATCATCATTATATACCACCTCTACTGAGACTCTGAGACATTCTTTGAGCCTTAGCTCAAAGGGGTTCTTCTGTAAAAATATTCAAATGGGCTTCACACCTTGTATCAGCTATTATCTGATTTTAGTCATTTAGGACTATGTAATTTTCTTCTTTTCATTGGCTTCACATAGAAGCTTCTTTGAAAAAGAAGTGAGAGCTACACTCATCTGTTAGTATAGAGGAAGATTATTTTAAAGCAGTTATAAATTATGCAGGTCTAAGGAAATGGCAATAGAAGGTTATCTTCTAGAGTCCATAATCTTAACAGCCCTAGGTTGCTGTTTAACTTTACAGTACAGGCCGAATTAATCTCTTGTTGACTGGGCCTTAAATCTAATAGGACAGATATTGTTTACTACCAAGTTATCAATGCCACTATGACATATTTGATGATATTTTGTCCTGCTAGTCATTTTGGATGGTGCTAGGCTTACAGATATAGGCTTCACTCCCTTGGAAGCTTGTTTTGCAACATTTGATACTACAAGAGCTAGTCCTCAAAGTTGAGGAGGTTATCAGGTCAGGTCAGATGTTGCTCAGTTTCTCCAAGCCCTGTGTTTACATGTGTTGTGTCAGCTTTAATCGTCAAATAGCACAAATTAGAGTCATTTGGAAAAAGGCATTCTTAAGTGAAGAATTGTCTAGATTGGATTGGCTCACGAGGACAACTCTAGGATGCTGTCTTGATTGTTAAATAATGTATAGCATTCTATACATCTGCTGTAAGACAGCTATTTGAACATGAGACTTGAGCCTGGAAGCCAACTATGAAGCAGCGTTCACCTTCATTCCTGCCTCTGATCTCCCACTTTGATGACTTAGGATCTGAAACTGCAAGTTTAAAGAAGCCTACCTGAAAATGCCAATCTTTATTTGCTCTTACTTCCTGCAGTCTAAACTAAAATTCCTGAAGCTGTGATTTTTTAAAATTAATGTTATTTTTATTATTCTCTTTAAATCCTGCTCACTGATCCCCCCCTTCCCAGCTACTCCTTCCCACAATTCTTCTCCCATATACCCACATACCTTCTCCTCTGAGTGGGTGGGGACCCTTCTGGGTATCCTCCCGCACCCTGGCTCTTCAAGTCTCTGAGAGGCTAGGTGCTTCCTTTCTACCTTTGAGGCCAGACTAGGAAGATCAACTAGTAGAACATACCCCATGTTTTTACAACTGTATTTGAGATAGCCTTCTTTCCACTTGTTCAGTACCCACATGAAAGTCAAGCTGCATATCTGCTACATTTGAGGAGGGAGGCCTTGGTCCAGTCTATTTGTGTTCTTTGGTTGGTGGTTCAGACTATGAGAGCCAAGGGGGTCCAGGTTAATTGACTCTGCCGGTCTTCCTGTGGAGTAGCTATCTCCTACAGGGCAGGTAATACTTCCCCCTATTCTTCCATAAGACCCCACAAATTTATCCACTGTCTGTGGGTTTCTGTATCTGTCTGAGTCAGCTCCTCTCAGAGGACAACATGTTTCTGTCTGCAAGCATAACAAAGTATTATTAATAGTGTTAGAGATTACGTACTTGAAAATACATCCTTAAAATAAAACCTGTCAGTTGCCCACTTGACTGTATGAGTTATTAGTCCTCTGATTTCTGAGACAATTGTTACCATGGGACATTTTGAGGCATGGGTTATATTTCATGAAACACCTATACATACCATTTATAGCAAAATAGTTGCCTAACTTCATGGCCAAATTCAAGGTTGTATTTAGAACCTTGTTAAATGTAGGTTAAATGCTTGAAGTGCCTTTTTATTTTGTTAAAAAAAATATGACTTGATTGAAGAAAATTATGAACTGTATGTTAGATATGGTGGTTCTTGTGCAATTAAAACAAAATAAACATCTTTAGCATACTAGTGGTTTTGTCCTGTAGTCTTTATGTAAAATCAATGTACAAGTAATTATTAATTTTGTTGACCATATGTGTGATGGAGGCTGTCTTTATCCACATAACAAGTGGATTAACTCATCCTGAAGTTGATTTTTTTATTGTTTAAAATTTTTATATATACGTATGGTAGGTTTTGATGAAATCCACCCTTTGATTTTTTTACCCTGCAAATCATTCTCTATTTCTATTACTGTTATTCATTTTTAACTGCAATACTCCTTTTTTTTTCTTTTATAAACCCACTGAGTCTAGTTATTGACATAAATGAATGCAAAGGTAGACTCTATTACAGTAGAATCTTCTACTTCAGTATAGGTAGCATCAGAAGGCTTATATTTTTGAAGAAAAATAACTCTTTCTTTGAAGGTAATAATCAATTGCTAATCACACATCAGCTAGTATTAGAAATTTGTCATCCCTTGTCATACATTTCCATGCTAGGGCTTTTGTTTTAGTTGTTCTTATGAAAGTCATAGGCATGCAGTTAGAGCTATTGTGAGTTCCTGTGGACAACAGACTATTCTTTGTGGTAATCATCATTTGACTGTAGCCTTCTATTAACTTTGTTTTATTTCAATCTTTCTGCCCCCTTTGCAATAATACCAAATCTCTGTGAGGAAAGGCCGTATTACAGGTTGTCACAAAATACTGAGTATTCCACAATCTCTTTCTTAGGCTCTGTACCTGGCATGCTTCTGGATGTCACCATTTATTGTAACAGAAAACGCTTCTCTAATGACGAGAGGTAAGTGTATATAGGGCAGTTTAATACTGTATACATTTAGCTCTATAACAATGCTCAGTTCTCATCCTGGGCCAAGGATCTAACTAGATATAGGCTATTGACCTAATTAACTGCACCAGAAACAAATTCTTTCTCATCAACCAGGCCTTTGTCTAGTCAGAAATTAGTTGGTTAGCTCTATATTATTGTTTATCACAATCCCTCACTGAGCATATGTGAGCTCATTATAGTTTCTCCTTATAATTTATACAGTTCATGTTTGTCTATTACTATGGATTGCTTTTCCCCTCTGGTAGCATGGGTATCACATTTCATGATAGCATAGTTAGCATCATGAAAGCTAACTAACATGTCTAAAGATTCCATGTCAGTACCACCTTGATTTCTCCAGTTTTTTGGATGTAATGTTATTAGCAGTAGAAATTTAACCTCAATTTATGTAGTGTAAAGAATATCAAAAGCAATAACTTTAATGTTGTAGGGGTTTTGGAATCCTACTAACCAGTAACTTGGAAAGAGGTACTTGATATAAACTTATTAGAACTTGGGTTATAAATCTGTTTTGTTGATTGAATCAGACTAGCAATTAGTTTTTATAGTTATTCAGTAAAGACAAAGTAAATTCACTGTCAAATAACAGAGCTACATAATTTTCTTGATGCACTTACTTTAAGGTATCTAAATAATGGCTTTTTGATAAAGGGGTTTCTTTACAAAAAATTATTTAATTAATTTATTTTTTTACATTCCATACTTTATCCCCCAACCCTTCCACATCCCACACCTGCACACATCCCTGTCTCCACTTGGGTGTTCTCACTCTATCTACCTGACCTCTGAACTCCCTGGGACATCCATTCTCTTGAGGGTTAGGTGTATCATCTCTGAGTGAACACAGACCTGAAGGTCCTCTACTATATGTGTGTTGGGGGCTTAATATCAGCTGGTGTATGCTGCCTGTTTGATGGTCCAGTGTCTGAGTGATATCTGGGGTCCAGATTAATTGAAACATCATAGACATCGCCCTTCTCCTCAGCTTCCTGAGTGCAGTCTTTCTGGGGTCCATTTTATGAGCGCTCCATAGCCTCAGAAATAGTGTCAGGCCTTGAGAACTCCCCTTGAGCTGGATCCCATGTTGGACCTGTCACTAGACCTTCTTTTCCTCAGGCTATTCTCCATTGCCATCCCTGTAATATTTTCAGACAGGAACAATTATAGGCCGGAGTTCTGACTGTGGACTGTGCAGTGGTGGCACATTCCTTTAATCCCAGCACTTGGGAGGCAGAGGCAGGCAGATTTCTGAGTTTGAGACCAACCTGGTCTAGAGTGAGTACCAGGACAGCCAAGGCTATCCAAAGAAACCCTGTCTCAGAAAAAACAAACAAGCAAACAAAAACAGAATTGTGACTGTGCGAAGGCCTCTCTCTCCTTCATTTGATGCCTTGTCTTCCTGCTGGAGGTGGGCTCAATAAGTTTCCTCTCCCTATTGTCAGGGATTTCATCAAAAGTCCCTTCCTTTGAGTCCTCAGATTCTCTCACCTCCCAGTTCTCTGGTACATTCTGGTGGGTCCCTCCAACCTCCTATCTCCTGAGGTTGCCTGTTTCCTTTCTTTCTGCTGGCCCTCAGAACTTCAGTCCTTTTCCCTCTCCCAATACCAGATCAGGTTCCCTTCTGCCCCCACTCCCTTCCTGCCCCTGTCCACTTTCCCTCCCAGTCCCATGTCCTTCCCTCCCTTCCCACTTGTGATTAATTTCTTCTCCCTCCCAAGTGAGACTGAGGCATCCTTACTTGGGCAGGTCAGCTTGTTGATCTTTTTGAGTTCTGTGGATTTTATCTTGGGTGTTTTTTCTTTTTTTTTTTTACTACTTTTATTAGATATTTTCTTCATTTACATTTCAATTGTTATCCAGCTAGTTCCCTATATCCTCCCCATTCCGGCCCTGCTCCCCTACCCACCCACTCCCACCCCTTGACCCCTGCGTTCCCCTGTATTGGGGCATATAAAGTCTGCATAACCAAGNATTTTTTGTATCCATTCCTCTGTTGAGGGACATCTGGGTTCTTTCCAGTTCCTGGCTATTATGAATAAGGCTGCTATGAACATAGTGGAACATGTGTCCTTGTTGCCAGATGGAATATCTTCTGGATATATGCCCAGTAGAGGTATTGCAGGATCTTCTGGTAGTACTATGTCCAATTTTCTGAGGAACCGCCAGACTGGTGTTTTTTCTTTTTCTTTTTTTCCCCTACTATTCACTTATTAGTGAGTACATACCATGCATGTCCTTTTGGGTCTTAATTACCTCACTCAGGTTGATATTTTCTAATTCCATCCATTTGCCTGCAAAACTCTGGATGTCCTCAGTCTTAATAGCTGAGTAGTATTCCATTGGGTAAATGATCCACATTTTCTGTATCCATTTATCTGTCCTGGAACATATGAGTTGTTTCCAGCTTCTGGATATCACAAATACGGCTGCAATCAACATAGTGGAACACATGCTCCTGTGACATGGTGGGACATCTTTTGGGTATATTTCCAAGAGTGGTATAGCTGTGTCTTCAGGTATTTCTATTTCCAATTTTCTAAGGGACCTCCAGATTGATTTCAAAAGTGGTTGTACCAGTTTGCAATCCCAGCAGCAATGAGGGAGTGTTCTTCTTTCTCTAGATTCTCTCTAACATGTGTTCTCCCTATGGTTTTGATCTTCGCCATTCTGACTGGCATGAGGTGGAATCTCAGGGTCTTTCTGATTTGTGTTTCTCTGATCACTAAGGACTTTAAGTGCCTCTCAGCCATGTGAACCTGCTCAGTTCTGAAATCTTGGTTTAGTTCTATCCCCATTTTTTGACTGAGTTATTTGGGATTTTTTTTTTTTTTTTCGTGATTAGATACTCGAGTTCTTTATATATTTTGGATAATAGCCCTCTATCAGATGTGGGGTTAGTGAAGATTTTTTTCCTAATCTGAAGGTTACCTATTTGTCTTTCTGACTCTGTCCTTTGCCTTAAGGAAGCTCTCCAGTTTTATGAGATCTCATTCATCAATTATTGATCTTTAAGCATGAGCCATTGCAGTTGTTTTAGGAAATTTCCCCCTGTGCCAATGAGTTCAAGGATCTTTACTACTTTCTCTTCTATTAGATTCAGTGTATCTGTTTTTATGTTGAGGTCCTTAATCCACTTGGACTTGAAATTTGTGGAAGATGACAAATCTGGGTCTATTTTCATTTTTCTACATACAAACAGCCAGTTAGACCAGCACCATTTATTGACAATGCTTTCTTTTTTCCATTGTAAATGTTTGGCTTCTTTGTTAAAGATCAATTATCTGTAAGTGTGAGGTTTTATTTCTGGGTTTTCAATTTGATTCCATTGATCAACTCATCTGTTCCAATACCATGTAGTTTTTATCACTATTGTTCTGTAGTAAAGCTTTAGGTCAGGGATGGTGATTCCCCCAGCCATTCTTTTACTGTTAAGAATTATATTCGCTATTCTGTTTCCCCCCCCCTCTCTCTCTCTTTCTTTTTTTTTTCTTTGCAGCTGTATTTGAGAACTGTTCTTTCAATGCCTTTGAAGAATTATGTTGAGATTTTGATGGGGATTGCATTGAATCTATAGATTTTTTTTGATATGTGGATGAACATACATGTGTATGCACGCACATGTCTGTGTCTGTGTGTGTATGTGTGTGTGTGTGTGTGTGTGTGTGTATGTATGTATGTATGTATATACATGCATGTGTGTGTGTGTGTGTGTGTGTGTGTGTGTGCACATATGTTAAGTTGCACAACTGGAAATCATAGGACAGTGTAAAACCATTTGTCTTTCCTTACTACAATTTTTATAAAAAATGAAATTAAATAGTTAGATTTTGTTGCAAGCACCTTTACCTTCTGAGCCAACTCAATGTCCTGATAATGTGGTATATATAAAATGAATAGATTGGCCTGACTGTAAAGTTCTTCTTTCCTAAAGTGAACATAAAACTCAATCATTTAGAGTTTGGACTAAGAGATTTGTTTTATTAACTGAGTATAGCATAGCCTATCAAATCATAGGAAATAACATCTAATGAAGTCTTTCTTTTTTATATAAAATAAATGAGTTTTAAGCCAGGCCTAATGAGAACTCTTTAAAATGGCTCTAACCAAAGTCTGGGTCACACTTGTAATTTATAACCAGAACACATAGATATTTTATACTTTCTAGTTGAAAGAATTTATGGACTGATAAAAAGGCTTGAATATCTCAGAGGACATGGATTATTAACTGACCATTCCTGTAGACTAAACCTACCACACATTACTTCTGTGATTCTATGATTTCAATTTTTCTGTGAGCTACTCTGACTAGTAGTTGTGCTAGAAATAGCAGAGATAACAAAATTACATTTATATTAATGGGACAATGGTATCTAAAGAGAGTAAAGGTAGAACAATTTCTTTCATTATTTTATGAATACCACCAACAAATTTTATCCTGCCATCCAAAACATTAAAAAGGGTTTTATGAATACAGACTTAGAAATGTGGAAATAAATACAATCATAGATTGATCATAATCCTGTTAATTTTGAGTATTAATTTTCCCAAACATGGATCAATGTTAGTATATATCATGGAATTTTTATTAGGTCCTCAAAATCATATGTGTTATGATGGATCCAGAGAAAAATGAGAGTCATTAATCAGAATGTAGATTTACAACCCACTACTACAATAATTTTTGCAATTATAAAATATAACATATTATACATTTATAAAGAAAATACCTGAAGAAATATACTTCAACCAGTTTAACTTTTCTTATGTTCTCATGCTATGGAATAGCTTACTTGATAGAAAGGAGGGGAATACATTTGATGATGTTTCTATTATAATAACAGAGGACAGCTGGTGAGCTTTCATTTTATGCATTAAAACAAAGGTCAATATGAGGTTACCTCTCTACAGTCAAAATGCAGAGATAGGAACTATAGTGTATGTTTGAAAGTGACCCTATTCATTATAGCACAATATAATCCCGTAACAAATGCTTGCTTCCTGCTCTTGCAGTCTTTCCCTTACTAGGTGCAAATGTCATTGAGACTGTAGACAGGATGTATCTATTATTTTCCACTTCAATTATAAGTTAACATTATTCTCTGTCCTTATAAAATACAGAAAGATGGCTAACATTGACATAGATCTTAAATATCAAGTGTAGATTTTATTGCCTTTACATCTTTGTAGAAGAAGGATCATGTGGGTAACTAGTTTAATGACAAATATAGTCTAGAAGAGACATTAATTTATAACTTTTTAATTAATTACAGAAAGCCAGCAAACATAGTCGATGAGGATCTCATAATTCTACAGAGGGAAGGATTTAAGGAAAAATGCCAAAGAAAGAAGTTATTGTTAATTTGAACCTTGCCCCAAAACAGAAGCAACTGAAGCATTTTTTTTTAAATGAGGCTTGAATTTGTCTAATTTGTCTTCAGTGGATCACAGAAAATTCACAAATGGTGATTAATAATTCATGGTCAGTAAAGAGTAGGTTATTTGAATGTAAGTATACATTATTATAGTTGAACCAATTCCATTCATGTATGATGTTAGGAGACAGAATATACATTCTAAAACACACAAAGATGATGAGGACTCCATTTTGTTGGATGGTTTACATTTTAGGGTTTTTTTTTTGGGGGGGGGGGTCTTATTTTACTCTTCTGCAATCCTTCTGAGTTTGCATTGAAGTAAACATTAGTGAGCTTTAATATGTCCTAGATATTTGATGAATATTTTCATTATATTTATCAAGAGAAATGATGATGAGGAAGATTTATGTTAGAAGCATCTAGTTCTACAACTCTATACAAACTGTATTCCCATACATTAAGAATCCCTGTTTTATCATATCTGTAGATTTTTCTCATTTTTCTTCTACCTAAAAAAAATTTATACATAAATCTTCTTTACCCATATGCTCAATTCTCTTAAGATTACACAAAGTAAAAAGTCTGAAAATTTTAAAAATATATTATAAGGGATTTTTAAATTAATATTAACAAATTTGATATTTTAGATGGAATGAAAAGTCTGTGTGGTTGACTGAGATAACCCTTTCATAGTTTCTGTCATTACTTATTTAAGCCTCTCATATCAGACTTTAAGCTTAATATTAGCCAAGACTGAGGGATTGATCACATTAAATTAAAACAGTTTTATTTTGGAGCAATTTTCAATGATACAAACAAGAGATCAGATTAAAAAAGAGAGACCATGTTTACTACTATGGGTATTTTTACAATTTCATAGCAGGTATAACAAGATGCATGTTATATTTATATTTAAAGGATTTAACAATGTTATTTTTCTGTCCTATATTTGACTGAATGTTGTATGCATAGACTTAAATTTAAAATGTTAAAATTTAATTTATTAAAATCTAGATTTGCTGTTTGAATAACACTCTTTCTAGTAAAATTGAAGCAGCAATACAATCTGGATACTCACTTTTCATAACACATCAGATAAAGCAATAAACAAAAGAGAATTCTGCTACTCCTTTATGTTGGTGGGTTACACAGAAAGAGTTATATGCTAGGTCAGAGACAGAGAGACAGACAGAGAGACAGAGAGACAGAGACAGAGGCAGAGGCAGAGACAGAGAGAGAATATGACAACACACATACACACATATACATACACATGGAAAGCCAAGAAGACTTTATATGGTTTTCAATATATGTTTATGTTTTAAAGGAATAGTGATCAATATATGAGAAACAACTTAAAGATTTAAAAAATCAACTTTTACACATTTACTTTGCCTTCTTTTTAGATAATTTTGTAAATGAAATAATACTTTACTAAAATTTTTAGTTAATTCTCCTATGCAGAACAATCATTTTCTAAAGCAAGTGCTCTTTGAGTTACAAAGATTTAGGTATGCCTTGGGCATTTGACTAAATCTCTGATCTACTTTACTACATAGTCTAATATCTTGGGGAAATTAAGGAATACAAATTAAGAATGAGATCACATGTGTGAAATATTTAGTACTTTTGTCTAGAGCTCAGAAAACAGTTAATTAAATGTCAGATTTTGTCTTATTCATGAGCTTAATGGAAGAAAACTTCAATCCTTCTCCAAAGGAAAAATCTGTGAGTCTCCTTAGGTGTTACTATAATGTAGCTAACCAATGATAAACTTATTTCTTCACATCATTTAGTGGCTAATTGAAGGAATATTAACATATCTAACTATGGTACTTAAAGTTGTATGTAGAACAGATCTGCTGAATATCTGTGTATAGGAGTTTGAGTTCTTGTTCTCCTGAAACAAATGAAAAAGGAGATCCTGTACTTACTAGAAGGAAAAAACAAACTATAATTGACAACTTTTTTCATGAATTTATGTCAAAAGGCACATAATGACCTCAAAGTAAAGTTATATAGGTAAATACATACAATTACACCAAAAATATAATTCCCCCAAATAGAGTATGTCCTGTGCAGCAATTTTCTCTGAGGTTGAAACATCCCATCTTTGAGTGAAGCTTTTAAGATATATTATGTTTACAGGGGGTGTTTATAGAAACAAAAAAAAAAATGCTCAAGATATGAAACTTTCTACATGGAGGCTCCTGAAATTAAAAATACATAGATATATAGGTAGATAGGTAGATGATAGATAGATAGATAGATAGATAGATAGATAGATAGATAGATACTAGACTACTGAGATTCATTTTCAAAAGAAGTGTTCTGCAAAGAAGACTCTCATAATCCAATCTCCAAAAAGATTCTTAGACAATTCCATCATCATAGAAAATGCAGAGACTAGCAGAGGCCACTGTGAAGGGGACTAACTAAGCTGCTAGAACAATTATCGATCAGAGAGAGTAAGTGAGAAAAGTTTGGATCAACTATGACACTAGGAATGAACACCCTTCTCTTCGTTGAGCTCTCTTTATTCATTCAGTATACTCATTTGAGCTACCACCTATGATAACATGGGTTCTAGGTTACACACCTCTCTTTGTGTCATATCTGCTCCAAAAACTAACCCATAATTATTTTCTTTTAAGCAATCCAGGTAAAACTCATTGATTCACCATGTTGGATTTTGGTGAGGCCCATATTATTGTCTCTCACTAGTTCCCTGTCTAGAAGATTAAAAAGTTTGTCTATAACTTCCAAGTGATAATGTCACCCAACTGTTTTCTGAAACCTGAAATTAATATGGACACTTAAAAAGTGTCTGGAGAGAAACCTGGGAAAGGGAATAACATTTGAAAAGTAAATAAAGAAAATATCCAATAAAATAGAGAAAAAAAATTAAAGTAACTGAAAAAAAAAAAGAAAACCCCAAAACAACACCAAAATATAATAATAATAATAATAATAATAATAATAATAATAATAATAATACGAACCTGATATAGCTGTCACCTGAGAGGCTCAACCAGTGCCTGACAAATACAGAGTTAGATGCTCTTATCCAAACATTGGACTGAGCACAGGGTCCTCAATGGAGGAGTTAGAGAAAGTACCCAAGGAGCTTGAAGCCCCATAGGAGGATCAACAATATGAACCAATGAGTACCCCCAGAGCTCTCAGCATCTAAACCACACTCTAACGAGTACATGTGGAAGAACTCATGGCTCCAACTGCATATGTAGCAGAGGATAGCCTAGACAGTCATCAATGTGAGGAGAGGCCCTTGGTCCTGAGAAGGCTAAATGCCTCAGTATAGGGGAATGCCAGGACAGGGAGTGATGGGTGGGTTGGTGAGTAGCGGGAGTGGGATGGGATAGGGGGTTTTCGGAAGGGAAACCAGGAAAGGGGATAACATTTGAAATGTAAATAGAAAAAAATAATCTAATAAAAAAAAAAAGAAAAAGTATCCTCTTTTTTTCTGGAAAAAAAGAAATGTAGATAAAGAAAATAACCAATACAAAAGAGAAAATTCAAAAAAAAGTAACTGATTAATTGATGAAGGTGAAGTAGAGATTATAATGAACTATACCGAGTCTTACAGGTTTATGATCACCTATGCAACTATTTAAAGTGAATCTCCAGAGAGAATGGAAAGTAGCTACATTCATTGTCCTGTAAAACTGTATTTAACAATCCTCCAATACCTAACTGGACCCAAAATTAAGACTATAGGCTCATAACATCAATCTTATATTTTCACATGTAGTTACCAGACAAGAGACAAACATTGTAATTATTAAGCAGTCAATTCAACATCAAATAATGTTATTTTATTATTGATGGGAATTCTATCATACTCAGTTACTTCTTAAGAAATTTGGCACTTAAAACAATAAATTTAAATTTTTTATCATATGATATATTACCTGGACTTTGTGGCAATTTCTCCAGTAACTTAAAAATATATGTATACAATAATATTCATGTAAATATCTTATAATTTTTACTCATTTCCATCAAATTGATGAAAAATGCTTTTATGAGTGAATAAATAGTTAAATTATGGTATGTTTATAAAGAAATTTCATTTCAGTGTGAAAATAATTAAGCCATGTACTTGTAAAAAATCAGTTAATGTTCACTGTCTAGGTATTTGTAAAAGTAGCCAGTATGTTAAAGCTACATACTATATATAAGTCACAAGTTATCACATCTTAAACAAAACAAATGTGTAGAAAAGTTGTGAGGTGGAATCTCAAGGTTGTTTGGATTTGAATTTCCCTGATGACTAAGGATGTTGAACATTTTTTTCAGGTGCTTCTCAGCCCTTCCTTATTCCTCAGTTGAGAATTCTTTTTTAGCTCTGTATCCCATTTTTAATGGGATTATTTGAATTTCTGGAGTCCAGCTTCTTGAGCTCTTTGTATTTATTAGATATTAGCCCCCTATCAGATTTAGGATTGGGAAGAATCCTTTCCCAATCTGTTGGTGGCCTTTTTGTCTTATTGACAGTGTCTTTTGCCTTACAGAAGCTTTGCAATTTCATGATGTCCCAGTTGTCAATTCTTGATCTTATAGCACAAGCCATTGCTGTTCTATTTAGGAATTGTCCCCTGTGTCCATATCTTAGAGGCTTTCCCCCACTTTCTCCTCTATAAATTTCAGTGTCTCTGGTTTTATGTGGAGTTCTTTGATCCACTTAGACTTGAGCTTTGTATAAGGAGAAAAGAATGGAAACACAAGAAAATCAAGAAGAAGAAAGACCAATGTGTTGATACTTCATCCCTCCTTATAATAGGAATCAAAATACCTGTGGAAGGAGTTACAGAGACAAAGTTTGGAGCTAAGATGAAAGGATAGACCATCCAGAGACTACCCCACCCAGGGATCCATCCCATAATCAGCCACCAAACACAGACAATATTTCATATGCTATCAAGATTTTGCTTAAAGGACCCTGATACAGCTGTCTCATGTGAGGCTATGTCAGTGCCTGGCAAATACAGAAGTGAATGCTCAGAGTCATCTATAGGATGGATCACAGGGCCCCCAATGGAGGAGCTAAAGAAAGTACTCAAGGAGATGAAGGGGTCTGCAATCCTATAGGTGGAACAACAACATGAACTAACCAGTACCCCATAGATTGTGTCTCTAGCTGCATATGTAACAGAAGATGGCCTAGTCGGCCATCATTGAGAAGAGAGGCCTCTAGGTCTTGCAAAGTTTATATGCCCCATTGCAGGGGAACGCAAGGTCTAACAAGTGGGGGTGGGTGGGTAGGCTAGGAGGGCAGGGCGAGGGTATAGCGAACATTTGGAATAGGATTTGAAATGTAAACAAAGAAAATATCTAATTAAAAGAGAAAGTAAAAATATAAATAACTGTCAAAATTTGCAGGAAGCAGAGGAATTAATTATATGATCACATTTTTTAAATGATTAGGATACTTTGTAGTATAATGTAATCATGGATAATGGTGATATTGACTTGTCAAATTTCCCAGATGGTTATAGTATGGATGGAAAACTTTCATAGTAATAGTTAGTAATAATAAAAAAAAGTCTTATAAAATTGGCTAAGTTCATTATGTGTCCCGTTGTTGCTTCAAAAATATTTGTGAAAATTGAAGGACGCAAGGTTTTGTTTGCTCTCAGTTTGTGGATGTACGCCATCTTTACAAGATCTTATAGTGTCAGAGTTTCATGGAGGCTGTTCACACTGCCCTCCTCACTCGAAGTGGGAGAAGTGAAGGTAATGCTGATGTGCCTTTTGCCTTTTTACCATAGTTCAGAACATCAGCCCTTAGAATTGTACGATAATGAGGCACAGTGCATATTTCCATCTCAGATAGGCCATATAGCTTATAAGTAAAACTGAAAATACTTTGCACTATTTTGAGAGGCAGGGAAGTCCAAAATCAAGGTTACATGGGATTAATATCTTATGTAGGCCCTCTTCAATGTCAAAGTGATACATCTTTCTTGAGCCTTATTTGTGAAGGTGCTACTCTATTTCATGAAGCTCTTAAATCATGAGTAAATTCCAAAACACCAAATAATAGCACAATCCCTTTAATGACAACTTAATGTAGATGAAGTGACAAAAATATTCATATGTAGGTTTTTAGGTGTTGAGATGTATGCACAGTTTTAATATAAAAACATATAGCTTTGGTCCCTATACAGGACTTAAAACAGACAGTTTTTAATAGTAACGAGCCATGATGCTTCAAGTTCTTGGTCAAAAGAATGAAGAATTTTTTGTTGGCAAGAAGACCCCATATTTACAAAGAAAAAAATATACACAATGAACCTGGGGCATATTGTAAGGTTAAAAGGAAAGGGAAGAATTAAAAAAATAAAGAAAACTAAAATCAGTGAATATGTCAAAAGCACAGAGCCGAAGTTAGTTGAATGATTTCTCAGAGCCCACAACATAAAACTGAGAAGCTAAATTAATAAACCATAAAGTACAGAATTGCAAAACACATGATTAAATAAACATGGACTGCCTTATAGTGTTTTAAATGCGTGATTCAACATATAAGGTGAATATATGAGAGGTTGGATCTGTATGTGAAGATGTAGAGGTGAATAGATAAATTCCTAGCCAGAAGAATCATATTAATATCTACAGTTATGGTATATTAACCTCTAATCCCTATACCCGAATCTAGTTGCTGTTCTCCAGAGAGCACAAGATAAAAGATTGATAGTGAATTTTAAGTGGAGAAAGCCACGTGACACTCACTAATGTAGAGGATGAAGATAAAAAGCAATAATAAAAATTTTCAACCATAGTGGATACCTGTCTTAGGGGTTAACTGCTGTGAATGGACACCATAACCCAGACAACTCTTAAAGAGACAATATTTAACTGGGGCTGGCTTACAGATTTAGAGGTTCAGTCCATTATCATCAAGGAGGGAGCATGGCAGAGCCAAGGAAAGCATGGTGCAGGAGTTGCTGAGAGCTCTGCATCATCATCTGAAGGCTACTAGGTGAAGAATGGGTTCAGTGCAGTTAGAATAAGGGTATTAAATCCCAAGCCCAGAGTAGCACACCTATTCTAACAAGGCCACACCTCCTAATAGTGCCACTTCCTGGATCAAGCATATACAAACCATCACAATAGTCTTCATATGATTTAATCTACTGGAACTTTGTGTCTGTGTACCTCCATCTGGCATATCTGTGCTATGCATGTTGGGAACCAGCTGTGGGAGCACATTCTCTGTCTTCTCACTCAAGATATCCAGATGTGATTGCACACAAGGATAGGAGGATAAAGTGGAGTCTGTATCAGGTAGGCTTTGAAGGATCCTGGTCCAGCTTGAATGAGTACCAGGATAAAAGGGGGTGGGGGAAGAAGGCCTTCCCTGAGGATTTTAGTGTTACCTCTCTTTAAAAAATATCAATGAAATAGTTCTATTAGTCTTCAATAAAAGAGCTGGTGTGCATACACTGTATACTGAGTGATCAAGGACTGTATATGAACCTGGCAGATTAGGAAGGAGTTTCTCAAGGTGACTATAAATCATTGGCTGGAGCCTAACCAACTGTAAATGCTTCATTTGTAAAGAGAGGTATTCCAGAAATCCCAGGTACTTGTTGGGTGGGTACTTATAGGGAAAGAAGAAATTGAACTTCTAAGATTGCCAAGGACTATACAATATTTCTCAGGTAGATTATTGGGGTTTGTAGTCCCTAGTTCAGGCTAAGTTCATCAAAAATAAGAAACCACTGAAAAAAATCCTATGGAAAAATTGTCAATATAAAGTTACCAAGGGAAGAAAGGATTAATGTCAGTAACACAGTGGGTAAGCGCCAATTACATCATCTTCTCTTACTGGTACTGAAAACAAATGTAACACGAAAACAAAACCGAAAACAAAACAAAACAAATTTTTTTTAAAAAAAATTTAAAAAAAGTGATATTCTGTGTAGGATAATGGGAGAGACAAGAAATTATGAGATAATAGAAAATAAAGCAAACTGAAAAATAAAATTACCTTATGATTGAGCTACAGTGTTTCTATGTATATACTGAAGAAATTCTAAGCCAAATTCTACAGAAATAATTCCAACATGTGATTACTGCTGAAATGTTCACAAGTGCCAAGATACAGACCTAGAAGACAGTATCAACAGATTAATTGATGAGAAAAATTTGGCATATGTAAAGAAATGGTATTTTATGAATTCCTAAGCAATAATTAAATTGGGTCATTTGCAGTAAATTTAATGGAATTGGCTATTGTTTCATGTGAACTAATCCAAAGGGAACTGAATATATATATGAAATTATATATAGCCTATGTAATTAGTACTCTCTATATCTATCTTTATCTCTAGATAGATATAGAGATAAATTGTGGAGAATATATTATATTGAGGATCTGGAATTTAGTTGCATAATTATTTTAAAAATGCAGAAAAAGTGTAGGATATGTACATTAAACAAGGAATATGAAGAGTAAGGATTAGTTGTAAATGGAGACACTAGGATGTAAACAACTAAGATAAAACATCACATGATTTTGTCAATTGTGTAAAGTAGATTTAGAGAGAAAATGGAAGTAAAAAGGAAGCAGGGGCACATGCCATTCAATGTGGAGGTAGGTGCACACGAACAAAGTCATTACAGTGTATAGCAGTTTCATAATATAAGCTTTTTGGTTCATATGCCAGTAACAAATAAGACAATGTCCTAAAATTTTGTTTTTACAATAAAACACTATTTATATTTGGAGTCAAATGGTCATTGATTAATAGCATGGGTGGTTATAGCCTTTTTTTTTTTTTTTTTTTTTTTTTTTTTTTTTTTTTTTTTTTTTTTTTTTTTTTTTTTTGGCTTTTTGAGACAGGGTTTCTCTGTATAGCCCTGGCTGTCCTGGAACTCACTTTGTAGACCAGGATGGCCTCGAATTCAGAAATCCGACTGCTTCTGTCGCTGGAGTGCCGGGATTAAAGGCGTGTGCCACCACACCCAGCTCCTTCTTTTATTAATTAGATATTTTCTTCATTTAGATTTCAAATGCTTTCCTGCCTATACCCCTCTGCCCTCCCTGCTCCCCAACCCACCCACTCCAGCTTCCTGGCCCTGGCATTCTCCTGTACTGGGCATACAATCTTTGCAAGACTTATAGCCTTCTGAAACAAAAATTAAGATACAAATCTCTGAACCACCATAGTAGCATTTATATCTGTAATTCTGCTGATTTTACATATATCTATTATACAGACATAGACATAAGTATAAATAGAGATATATTTAGTGTAAAAGAGAAATTTTAATTGGTGTTATATAAGCATAAAAGATGAATAAGTTATATTTTATTTTGATAATATATGTCTGTAATAACAAAGATGTTCAACTTTCCAGTTTTCTTAATAAAATTTGGCAATACTATAATATATGGCACAGAAAAGTGACTTTATAAGACATATTTGGACCATGAATGTAAATGTATGTCTTATTTCCTCAGATGATAGGATGAAATGAGAGCTCAACTCAGGCTGTCATAGCTTGTGTTGAGCCTAGAGTGTTTCTGTATCTGGACTACCTATCCCTAGGCCTAGGCTTAGGCCTGAAAGCTTATAGCCTCCCTCTTCCAGTCTCACTCTTCTAACCTACACTTTGAATATTTTCAGCCTCTGAGACTTACGGTTGAATAAGCTTACCACCCCATTATTTATTTTGTTATTTTTATTTTCTAAACTATGGCTGGCTAATTCATCTCAGCTGTTGTGGCTCAAATTCCCCACCAAGCTGGCTGATTCAAACTGCCTTCTCTCAGGTTCACAATAAATTTCTCAGCTTGGCCTAAAACTAACATTGGCAATTTGTTATAATCTTGTGGCCTCCTTATTCTCTGGCAGGTCTCTGGTTGACCTGCACTGTACGAACTGCAAAAACTGAACAGAATGAACAGAACTGAATCAAACTGAAGAGAACTTGACTGAACTCAGCTACATTCAACTGGACTGCACTGAACTGGACTGAAAAGGACTCATCTGAGTTCTGCTGCGTTGTGTAACCTCAACTGAACTGTACTCATTAAACTGCTCCCCCACTCCTCACTCACTCTGTACTGCTCTCCTAAGTAGACTTTCTTTCTGCTGATCTCATGAGAGGTGAACACATCCTATATCTGACTCATTCTGTCAATTTTTTCTCTTATCTGCCACATTGTCTCCCCCTCAATCAGACAAAACTTTCAAATATAGCTACCCCCTTTTACAAACTAACCTTCCCTAAATTGTTTGGCCTTAAAGATGTGTATTAAGGGTATGATTGTATTCCCAGCCAGACAGAACAAAGGTGCATCTGTTTTCCAGCCAGATCACACAGACCCAGGTTTTTGGATATGATCTTATGCCCTGTTGCTCAGAGAGGCTATGTTGCTGGATTAAAAACCCTCTAGACATCCCTCTCGACATTGGTAATGAATACGTGAATGGACAATTGGTTATTATTTGATTAAGCTTCTTTGATGATTAGGAAATAATCATTGTCTGAGTTATTTTTAGATTGCTATGATAAAGTATAATGAGAAAAGCATCCGACAAAAAGAGAGCATTTAATTTAGGACAGACCATGATCATAATGTTGGATAGCATGGCAAAGGTCAGCCAGACATAGTGCTGGAGCAATAGCTGGGAGATTGCATCTTGATTCACAAGCATTAGGCCAAGAGAGCTAACTGGGAATCACATAGACTTTTGGAATCTCAAAGCCAATCCCAGTAACATAGTTTCTGCCCACCCCAGTAATATATCTTCTTAAACAATGCCATATCTCCTAATAATTCGCAAACACTTGCCTAGCTAGGAACAACTATTTAAGGATATGTCCTTGCAGATATTATTCACACTTAAACCACCACATTCATTAACCTTTTTATTTACTTAGATGTATTTTTGCTGTAGCCTGAATTAGATCGGGTGCGTTATAAATGGTAGGCAACTATTTTATCACTGAGCTAGGAACAGAGAAAGAGAGAGATATGAGAGGTAGACAGACAGAAACAGAGACTGAAAGAGAAAGACTAGATAGAGACAGACTGATTATGCAAGTATTTATGGCTATTCTTGCATGTGTAATCTTATTGTTCAGGTCTCCTGCATAACTGCTATCACAGACCTGCATTAGCGGACTGCTCTTTTCTTTGCTTAGAATCTGATTTCAGATGGAGTTAACATGTAAAATATTTATTCAATCATTAAGAGGATTTGGGGTTTGAATTTTTTTTTTATTTGGGGATTTGGGTATTGTTTGAGAATGTGAGTGGCCATTGGGAATATCAATTTGTGACTAATATATATAGCCATAGATGTCGTTAAGTGAAAATTACTTGTAGAAAATTTGAAAATTTGTTAATTTATACTTAAATTTAATTTCTTTACATGAACTTTGTTGTTCAACATGTGATAAGAAACCATGACATGTTTACAGGAACTTCTTGCTTTTATTTGCTTAATGTAACAAGTGGCATTTTAACATTAAGATCCTTAAAGTAAAGGAAACTAACTATTCATGGAATAGTCAAAACTGAATATTTAAAATACTACCTAAAATTTGTTCCTTTGCTTGTTAGAAAAGAAAATAACTAGTCATTTTTTTGTAATTGCTTTTATGAGCTCTAATGCAGACAGTATACATGAATAAGTTCAGTTAAATTTCAAGAAAAAGAGAAGAATGACCTTACACAATCAAGAAAATGAATAATTTAAAAAATTTATAAGGTAAAATATGACAGTAATTTTCTCAAGCAGTCAGGCACACGGCCCCTTTATATTACTAGACCCAATGAATTATGAATGTTGGCTGAATAAAAAGCCCGAGGGTGACAATGGAGCCACATTTTGTCATTTGCACTTACAGAATATTCTCTGTCCTACTTGCGTTTCCAAATCTTTCCATTAGCAGCAGTTGCCAAAGATGTAGGAATGCACAAGAGGAACACTTGGGGTTGGGAACGAGGAGGTACCAATTGTGTGACAATGACCAATCTAAGGCATGCAGATGATTTGGTATTTTGAACTAAGCAAGTAGCCTAGATTAGTAAATTCACCTTATCTCTAAACTACCTGAGCATACATAAGCGAAAATCAAAACAAGAAAGGCAGTTTTTCCAGCACACACATCTCTGCTGTAGAAATTGTAAGTGGGAAGAACAGGTGTTCTGAGAGATTCTACGGTGCTTCAGTTGCTAAGGAAACCGCTTTCATCAGGTCAGAAAGGCTGATAACCTGGACTTGTGCTGCCAAATTGCTATCAACAAAGGTTGGAACTGATATAAACATGCATACACAAATGACAAGGNCAGTTTTTCCAGCACACACATCTCTGCTGTAGAAATTGTAAGTGGGAAGAACAGGTGTTCTGAGAGATTCTACGGTGCTTCAGTTGCTAAGGAAACCGCTTTCATCAGGTCAGAAAGGCTGATAACCTGGACTTGTGCTGCCAAATTGCTATCAACAAAGGTTGGAACTGATATAAACATGCATACACAAATGACAAGGACACAGGTAGTTTTAAATATAACCACAAGATAAAGTTAAATAAGGAGATGCCTGTCAAATAGTATATAAGCAAGAATAGTTTAATTATTGTTAAATAAAACAAACAGATCTGAGAATATTATTGCAATTAAGGTGTAAAAATAGAAAGTTAATTTATCTAATTTGTCTATAATTTCCATTGATAGCACATCAATTCAATTAATGACATGCATGTCTAGTAGTAGATAATAAATTCTTAATAGCATACACTTACATAAACATTGAAAACCTTAAATAATAGGCATTCTATTTTACTATATATATATATATATATATATATATATATATATATATATATAAAATCTTTTTCATGAATAATATTCTGAAGGTCTTCATAGGAAAAAGAAGCATTTTTGAATGATGAAAGTAGAATTTCAGAGTACAAAATATGACTAATACAAACCATGATCTGTTCATGGATTTTTTACAACCCCTTCATTTATATGACTGTAGTTGTTTTGTTGAAGCCCTAGAGTAAAGCTTGTTGATGTATCTTTTGTATGATGGAATATTTGTTATTTTGTTTGTTTTTTCTTCTAAATGTCTTAGAACAAAATGAACTACTATGCAATAAAAAAAGAAGTATAAAATTGTGGAAGAGAAAACTTTTCCTTTGGTTTGATTGGTACATAACCACAATATTGTCTTTTTTGCAACTTAAAATGTATATATCACATTATCAGGACAAATTAAAACCAAGACCCACAAACAATTGTGTGATTTATTTTTACTAACTTCCTGAATATTTTTTAAAGACAACAATTTTAGAGGAAAAAACTATATTAAATTGTCTTGTAAATAAAGAGGAAAATACCAGACTGTGATGGTATATACCTTTAAAACCCAGTTAGTAAAATACCTGAATCTGAGACCAGCCTGGTCTACAGAGAGACTTCCAAAACAGCCAGAGCTACACAGAGAAATACTGTCTCAAAGAAGCAAATAAATAAATAAATAAATAAATAAATAAATAAATAAATAAAATGGAATAAGATCAAATAAAAACATTCTATTGAAACTTAATTATAGCAAAGAATGATTGAATTACTTTATACCTTTGTGGCAATAAATTCTGTATTTCTTTAGATTTTTTTCTATTTGAAAAAGAAGTAAATATGTTGCATTTTTGTGTTATAGTCATTCGTGTTGGCATTATATAATTTTGGAAAAGTTTAACAGAACTGGCACATCTGCAGATAATGGCAGAGTTTGATATTTATAAACTATCACAATTTCTATAAATATATGGTTTCAGTTTCCATGGAAATTTATTAATCACCAGTGCGGCTTTTGTTTATCTTCATCTAGTAGGATTAAATAATGCTATTTAGGAAGCCACATTGAAAGCTTTTAATAATTAACTCTTTGACTTTCTCACTTATAATGTTGATAGAATCTTTAATAATTATATTGTGTACTTATATGTTTCAAGACTGTAGCCTCCAGTGAAAGTTGTAGATGTAAACTATTAGAAAAAAATTATTGTTATTGTGGCTGTTTTCCATTTTTCTATATTTTTTCTTTTGTTAAGTTTGATTTTAGCAATTGTGAAACAGATTGAAGGTTTATTTTAAAAGTGTTTGCTAAGCCGGGTGTGGTAGTACAAGCTTTTATCCCAGCAGAGGCAGGCGGATTTCTGAGTTTGTGGCCAGCCTGGTCTACAGAGTGAGTTCGAGGACAGCCAGGGCTATACAGAGAAACCCTTTCTCGAAAAAACAAAAACAAACAAACAAACAAAAAAAGTGTTTGCTTAGAAAGAGATAGGGCACAGAGTTAAACAAAGAATTCTCAACTGAGGAATACCAAATGGCTGAGAAGCACTTGAAAAAATGCTCAACATCTTTAGTCATCAGGGAAATGCAGATCAAAACAACCCTGAGATTCCACCTCACACCAGTAAGAATGGCTAAGATCAAAAATTCAGATGACAACAGTTGCTGGCGTGGATGTGGAGAAAGGGGAACACTCCTCCATTGTTGGTGGGAATGCAAGCTGGTTCAACCACTCTGGAAATCAGTCTGGCGGTTCCTCAGAAAATTGGACAT